>JAVSCE010006832.1:0-80551 GCA_032199065.1 Smutsia gigantea | reverse complement strand
ATTTCTTTCATTATTTCTAGTTTTATACATGGTGATCTGAGAAGTTGCTTGGTAGGATTTCAATATTTTTGAATTTACTGAGGTTCTTTGTGGCCTAGTATGTGGTGTATTCTGGAAAATGTTCCATGTGCACTTGAGAAGAATGTGTATCCTGCTGCTTTTGGGTGCAGAGTTCTGTAGATGTCTGTTAGGTCCATCTGTTCTAGTGTGTTGTTCAGTGCCTCTGTGTCTTTACTTATTTTCTGTCTGGTTGATCTGTCCTCTGGAGTGAGTGGTGTGTTGTAGTCTCCTAAGATGAACGCATTGCTGTCTATTTCCTCCTTTAATTCTGTTAGTATTTGTCTCATAAATGCTGGCGCTCCTGTGTTGGGTGCATATATATTTATAATGGTTATATCTTCTTGTTGGACAGACCCCTTTATGTTATGTAATGTCCTTCTTTATCTTTTGCTACTTTCTTCGTTTTGAAGTCTATTTGTCTGATACAAGTACTGCAACACCTGCTTTTTTCTCTTTGTTTGCATGAAATATCTTTTTCCATCCCTTCACTTTTAGTCTGTGTATATCTTTGGATTGAGGTGAGTTTCTTGTAGGCAGCATATAGATGGGTCTTGCTTTTTATCCATTCTGTTACTCTGTGTCTTTTGATTGGTGCATTCTGTTCATTTACATTTAGGGTGATTATTGATACGTATGTACTTATTGCCATTGCTGGCTTTAGATTCGTGGTTACCAAGGGTTCAAGGGTTGCTTCTTTACTATCTAACAATCTAACTTAACTTTCTTGTTAAGTTATTGTAAACACAGTCTGATGTTTCTTTCTTTCTCTCCCTTTTTATTCCTCCTCCTCCATTCTTTCTATAATAGGTGTTTTATTCTTTGCCTTTAGTTGGTATTTGGATGGTCTGCTTTCTTTGCTATGATTTTTTTTCCCTCTGGTGACATCTTTTTAGCCTTAGGTGTGCTTCCATCTAGAGCAGTCCATTTAAGATATTCTGTAGTGGTGGTTTATGAGACGCAAATTCTCTTAACTTTCGTTTATCTGGAAATTGTTTAATCCCTCCATCATATTTAAATGATAATCGTGCTGGATACAATATTCTTGGTTCGAGGCCCTTCTGTTTCATAACGTTAAATATATCATGCCATTCTCTTCTGGCCTGTAAGGTTTCTGTTGAGAAGTCTGATGATAGTCTGATGGGTTTTCCTTTGTAGGTGATCTTTTTTCTCTCTCTAGCTGCCTTTAATACTCTGTCTTTATCTTTGATCTTTGCCATCTTAATTATTATGTGTCTTGGTGTTGTCTTCCTTGGGTCCCTTGTGTTGGGAGATCTATGAGCTTCGGTGGACTGCGAGACTACTTCCTTCCCCAGCGAGTGAAAGTTTTCAGCAATTATTTCTTCAAAGACACTTTCTATCCCTTTTTCTCTCTCTTCTTCCTCTGGTACTCCTATAATGCGAATGTTGTTCCGTTTGGATTGGTCACACAGTTCTCTTAATATTCTTTCATTCCTAGAAATCCTTTTATCTCTCTCTGCCTCAGCTGCTCTGTACTCCTGTTCTCTGTTTTCTATTCCATTAACAGTCTCTTGCATCTCATCCATTCTGCTGTTAAGCCCGTCGATCGCTTGTCTGATTTCTGCATTGTCTTTCCTCAGTTCCCTCACTTCCTCCCTCAGCTCTTGCACATTTCTCTGTAGGTCTATCAGCATGGTTATGACTTTTATTCTAAATTCTTTTTCAGGGAAGCTGTGCATTTCCATCCCTTCAGACTCCCTCTCTGGGGTTGTCTGGTTGATTTTGGTCTGAACCATATTCCTCTGTCTTTTCATGGCTGTATAATTTGGTCACTGATAGTTGCCACGTATGTCAGCTGGGCTCTTTAAGACTTTAAAAAGAGAAGAAAAAAGAAAAAAAAGAAAGAAAGAAAAAAAAGAAAAAAAAGAAAGAAAAGAAAAAACAAAAACAAAACAAAAAACAAAACAAAACAAAAAAAACAAAAAAATGCCCACCGGACGTAGATTCTGTGGGAATGCTCTAGGTGGCGCTATTGCCCCACTATTCCACAGCTGTGACTGTGCCGCTCCGCAGGGCTCTTTATCGCTCTGGCAGGGGTGGGAACGAATAGGAGGCTGTTGATCTCAGTGAGATGTGTTAAGTATGGCTACGCTTCCTCAGTCGCCAGCTAAGGCGTCTGAAACTCCCCAGGACTCCCAGACTGCTGGGCTGAGTGTGCTGGGGCGATCCGGCTCCTCCGCTGGGCTCCTGTCTCTTTAAGACCGCTGAGGAAAGCGCGCACTTTTTTTTTCCTTCCCGGAGCCGGCTGCAAGCCCCCTGGCGCGTTCCCGCTCAGATCCTGCCCCTCTGTCTCTCCAATCTCCGCTGCACTGCGCAATGTGGGTCAGCGCTCCCCACGCAGATCACCGGGGCTGGCTACTACTTCGCGGGGTGCACTTCCACTCCCTCCCGGCTCTGAATCCTCTCCTCCCGCCGGTGCGCTGGGGTGGGGGAGGGCTCGGGTCCCGCCGGGTCGCGGCTCCGTATCTTACCCGCCTCTTGGGGTGCCGAGTCCTCTCGGGTGTAGCTGCACGCTGTGCGCTTTCCTGTGTATTCTCGTCTCTCTTTTAGGAATAGATGTATTTTCTGTGTTTTCGTAGATAAATATAGTGTTGGGAGGAGATTTCTGCCGCCCTGCTCACACCGCCATCTTCCCGGAAGTCTAGCATATGCCTTCTTATGCTATTGGAATTAACTTCAATTGTAATGATTTCTACTTTAAATGATATAAGAAGATTGAACAATTGTTTATGGGATACTAGGCACATCCTGCTAGATGCCGGGAGGCTGGTTTGGGGGTACAAACACATTCTGCATCCAGGTAACCCTCACTGTCTAGCAGAGAGAAAAGACATTATCAAATCATTATATTGAGAAAGGTATAAACAGAGCTGGCTGAGTGAGGGAGAAGAGACAAACATGGTGCTGTGAAAAATTATTATAGAAGAAAATCATATTTTCACAGAGGTCAGAAAAGGCTTTCCTTGAAAACATGATGACTGAGATTTGATCAATGAGTGAAGGTTAACTAGGCAAAGAGAAAAACAGGCACACTACTCTTGAGCAGAGTGGGTATCAGAAACCAGGCACCAGTGGTAGAGAGAGCTAGACACACTGCAGAAACTGAAAATTCAGTGTGACTGGAATGCAGAGACATGGAGCAGTGTCAGGTCATTTTATGGATGGTTTTGATCTTTATTTTAAGAGCAATGGAAAGTCATTAAAAATTTTAAGCAGTAGGCTGACATGTTTACAATTGCATTTTGACATAGTCCACTCTAGCCATGTTATGGAGAACAGCTTGGTGTGGGGCAAGAACAGATATATATAGGGATCCCCCACAGAAGGCTATAGTAGAAATCCAGGTCAGAGTAGGAGAGTAGGGGAGTAGTGATGGAGAGACACAGAGTGAGGAGATAATTACAATTTTGCTTTAATGTGAAAAATACTCTCAGAATGGATATGTATCCTTTGGCATGCATACTGACTATACCAACTCAATATATGTAAAACTGTTACCAACACTTTTGTGTGTGATATAGATCATAATAGGTTGGTAATTAAGTGCAATGTATATTAAGTAAATTTCAAGTAAAAAACACACTCTTTTTTCCCAACTACATAAAAGAAATTTTCCATAAAAATCCAAAGGTAATAAATTCCTCTTCTACAGAGGTGGTAATGATCCATCCTTACTACCAATCCAGCCATAGTTCAATTTTTTCCCACAGTTGATGTGGATTTAGTCTCAGTTATCATGTAACATCATAACATAAATTATTCACCATGAGAAAAGTTATATTGTGTGATATAAAGAGATAAATTTGTTTTTAGAATCCTGAAATATGCTGTATACTTGAGAAGAAAGTATTTCAATATTGCTCTACTTAACTGATTCCACACAATTATTCTGTGGCTTAAAATATCATTGTTTAAGTGTTAAGTATATATCAAAATTTTACTTTCTCCATCTACTTTCAGTGACAGAAATTTAAATTACAGAGCAAATGGACAATGAATCAAATAGAGAAACATTAAAATGATTCAATATAGGAAAACACTTTGACTTGTTTTCTTGCTAACTTTCTTATTAGCACTTTTTACTTCAGAAACAAGACAAAAAAGAAACAAACTAAATCAGACATCATACTTCTTGTGATGGAAATGCAGTCTGTATTTCCTAGACTATGGTGCTAAAAAAAATCATCATGCATTTTAAGGTAATTCTTATCATTTTAAAAGTTATAGACTAGCCACAAGAACAGACACACAGACCAATGGAACAGACTAGAGAACCCTGATGTTAAGCCAACCATATATGGTCAATTAATATATGATAAAGGAGCCATGGACCTACAATGGGTAAATGACAGCCTCTTCAACAGCTGGTGTTGGGAGAACTGGACAGCTATATGCAAGACAATGAAACTGGATTATTGTTTAACCCCATACCCAAAAGTAAACTCAAAATGGATCAAAGACCTGAATGTAAGTCATGAAACCATAAAACTCTTAGAAGACAGCATAGGCAAAAACCTATCTCCTGAATATAAGCATGAGCAACTTCTTCCTGAACGCATCTCCTCGAGCAAGGGAAACAAAAGCAAAAATGAACTCATGGGACTACATCAAACTAAAAACTTTCTGTACGGCAAAGGACAACATCAACAGAACAAAAAGGCATCCTACAGTATGGGAGAATATATTTGTAAATGACATATCTGACAAGGGGTTAACATCCAAATATAAATAAAGAACTTAAATGCCTCAACTCCCAAAAAACAAATAACCCGATTAAAAAATGGGCAGAGGATATGAAAAGACAGTTCTCCAAAGAAGAAATTCAGATGGCCAACAGACACATGAAAAGATGCTCCACATCATTAATTATCAGGGAAATGAAAATTAAAACCACAATGAGATATCACCTCACACCAGTAAGGATGGCCAGCATCCAAAAGACTAAGAACAACAAATGCTGGCGAGGATGCAGAGAAAGGGAAACCCTCCTACATTGCTGGTGGAAATGTAAGCTAGTTCAACCATTGTGGAAAGAAATATGGAGATTCCTCAAAAAACTAAAAGTAGAAATACCATTTGACCCAGGAATCCCACTCCTTGGAATTTACCCAAAGAATACAACTTCTCAGATTCAAAAAGACATATGCACCCCTATGTTTATCGTAGCACTTTTTACAATAGCTAAGATATGGAAGCAACCTAAGTGTCCATCAGATATGAATGGATAAAGAAAAGGTGGTACATATACGCAATGGAATACTATTCAGCCATAAGAAAGAAACATGGATGGAGCTGGAGGATATTATGCTCAGTGAAATAAGCCAGGCAGAGAAATACAAGTGCCAAATGATTTCTCTCATTTGTGGGGTATGGCAGTGAAGCAAAACTGAAGGAACAAAATAGCAGCAGACTCAGAGACTCCAAGAAGGAACTAGTGGTTACCAAAGAGGAGGGGTGAGGGAGGGCGGGTGGGGAGGGTGGGAGAAGGGGATTGAGGGGTATTGTGTTTGGTACATATGGTGTGGGGGATCAAAGGGAAGACAGTGACCACAGAGAAGGAAAACAGTGAATCTGTGGCATCTTGCTACACTGATGGACAGTGACTGTATTGGGGACTTGATAATATGGGTAAATGTAGTCACCACATTGTTTTTTCATGTGAAACCTTCATAAGAGTGTATATCAATAATACCTTAATAAAAAATTTTAAAAATAAATAATAATTTTAAAAAGTTATAGACTAGCAATCTTTTTTGCAAAACTGATGAAATATCCCTCCCCAACTAAATTTAGTATTTAAGACCCAGCTCATGTGTCTGGTCCTTTGTGAAGACTTCCACATCTCACCCTAACAAAATCAATTGTTCTCTTTGTACCCCTTCTCAATCTGGGGTTTACTTTTACTCCAGTACTTATTACTGTCTGCAATAATGGGTGTCCAATAATAGACTGAAAGGCTTTTTTCATCTCTGACTGGTACCTAGCCAAAAGACTAGCATATATCGCCTGCTCAGTTATACCTACTGCAAGAGTGACAATTTCAAACCATGGTTCTGGACACAAGTTCTCCTCAGCTGCATCCCCATAACCATGTCCCTTACTTTTATAAGTTCTCCATGTGGATATATTTCTTTTTTATTTTGAGCACAAACAAACAATATGCTGGCCCCAAATAACCTTGCCGCTACATATGTAAAATATTTGAGCAAGGCAAATAATACTCATCTCCTCAGAAAAAAAAAATGATTGAAGAATCATGTGTATTAAAGAATATTTTTAAAATTATCTTTTGTTTTATTAAGACAAAGTACTATCCCCAGGCCATGTAGAGAGTTGATAGCATGCTTAGTGCCCAATCCAGTTTGACTGAATTCAGAAAGTATTTTCTCTGTGTCCCATAATATTCAGTACTAGTGTTTCCCAAATTTCTACCATTGGTATACAACCAATACCATTTCTTATTTAATATTTTTATTTAAATTAATTTACTTCTAGGTTTAGATAATGTATCTATAAAAGAAACTTTATATTACTTATGATAAATGAAAAAAGTGCTTTTATATATCTATTAATATTAGACTTTGTCACATCTTTTTGTTCCTTTATTCCCTCTTCCTTACCTTCTTTTGGGTAATTATTTTGTTCCCTATTTATCCTCTATTACACCATATTGTTGGCCTTTATTGTATTGTTACATATTATAGATGGCACATATTATTTCATTTACCTTGAAACAGTAAATATTCTTCCATAACTATATATTTTCCCTTCCTGGCGCTCTTCAGTCTTTCCTAAGGTCCCATACTTCTTTTTGGAATTATTTCCCTTCAATCTAAACAACTTCTTTTAGTACATTTTTTGCAATAAAGTTACACTGATGAATTATTTCAGTTCTTGTTAAAGGATACTTTGTCTGGCTATACAATTATACAGGACAGAAATCTAAGTCAACTTTAATAAAATTTTAACACTTAAAGATGTCATTTTATTTTCTTCTAGCTTCCACACTTTCTATTGAAAAATCAGCTACAAATCTCATTGCTCTTCTTTAGGAGAACATATCTGACTGCTTTAAAATTTTTATCCTTTTTTTTGGGTAGTCAACAATTTGCATATAATGTACCTGGATGACATTCCTTTTATTTGAACTGCATGCTGTTGGATTTCTGAATCCAGGATTTGATGCCGTTAATCATTTTTGGAAAATTTGTGATTATTTGCTCTTCAAATATTGATTTCCACCTATTCAATGTCTGCCTCCTATCCATTGGGGATTCCAAGTGTTCATATATTTGAATTTATCATTACATCTCACATTTTCATATACTTTTCTTTCATTATTCTTTTTTTCACTCAGAGCTTCATTCAGACATTTTTAATTGGCCTGTCTCTATGTTTATAATAGTATCTTCTCCATGTCCCTCTATTTGTTAAACCCATTCAATGAGTTCTTAATATACTATGTTGTGGATCTCTAGAATGTCAGCTTGTTTCATTTTTATATATTTCAATTATCTGGCAAATTTCTCCATGTATTCACATATTTGGTGTACCTTTTCTTCTAATCTTTAATATATTAAAAGTTATTTTAAAATCTGTTTACTAAAATCTAATACTGGATTATTTATCAATCTGCTTGTTTGTCATTACTGGTCACATTTTCCTGCCTATTCATGTGCCTAGTAATTATATATATATATTACATATTTATAGCACATTTCATATATAATATATAAAGGAAACAAACGCTCGGGTAGATTTTTTTTTTTTGTCCTGGATAAAAGATGCTCCCTTTTCTTTTATAAGAGAAGAAGGAGGGTTAATTACTTCCACTCAATTGTAGGTAGAGATGGGTCAGTGACTGGGTTGGTGTTTTAGTAAGAATTAATTTTTGATCTTTTCTTGTTCTGCAGGCATGCCTCAGGCTTTTACCTAAAAGATTAGTAGCTCTCTACCACCTTGTCTCTAAATAACCATGGGTGATACAGCTTTTGCAGATTTTGAGTTTTGCTGTTTGGACTTTCCACTCCATGCAAATCCAGATTTGTTAGATGTTTGAGATGATGAGCTATATGTTTGAGGCAGACCTGTCCCTCCAGTGGGGTTTTATTCGCTCCATTTTGTGAGGCTATGAAAAATATTAGACTTCTCTATGAAGCTTCCTAGCCTTCAGCAGGCCTCAAAATTTCAGCAAAAGAGTTATGTAAACAGGTAGAATTTTAGGGCAACTTTTAAGCGATTCACGAGAAAACCAAGAATTGCTTTAGAGGCTTCTCAAGGCTGTCCTGACTTGAGTAGGTTAAACTATGAGAGAAAGGAGCCCCTATCTTCTTAAGGAGGTCTGTAAATCCCATTTCAAACAAAGCAGGTTTCCTTTAAATGGTTTTATATATTCAACTTATACCCTATGAACCATTTAATACAGTATTCTATAGCTTGAAAACCATGCCTAATGGTCAAACACTTGGTTTACCAGAGCTGAAAAACACTATAATTTTTCTGCTTAAAAGAAAAATATGGAAGTTAATGAGAAAGATGAGGAAATAAGGGAATAGTTTCTTAAATCAAAAGAGTGTACAAAATGAAAAATTGCATAGGCAAAAAAGTTGAGAGTAATAAAATCCTTTAGAATCAAAGGCTACAATCTATTAAAAGAAACAGCAAAAGTAGAGTATGTTTAAACATACTACCTACATAGGATGAATTAAACAGGATTTTATCTATTATAATAGAAGATAATTTTCTTGGGAATGAAAAAACACAGTTGTTATACTTTACTAATTCAGGAAGAGGATGGATACATAGTAATTGCATATCCTATGAAGTGTTCTAATAAAAGGGACATGTTTGCATAATGTATATCATACAATCAACTTTTTACGTTTAAAATATGAATATATACTGAATATAATAATGAGAGAAAGGAGCACCTATCTTCTGCATGTCTGAACTTTGCAAGATCAAAGCAAAGTGTTTACAAAGGAAGACTGCATTTGTACCTTCACAGGCTCATGAGATATGGAAGGGACAGGAGAAGTCTTTGCTGTTTTCACATCCGTGATATCAAGAAGCCTTAAAAATAGAGGTGTAAGACCCTCTAAGTGAACTCTACCTAGGATCTCCAACTAATATAACATACTCAGTAACTCCAGGGGGATGTGAGAGGTGGAAAACTATTCCCAAGATTTATTTAATAATTTACCATGTCTGAATTTCTACATCTGATTCTTAAATAAAAGCTTATTTTTAAGTTAATTTATCAGAAAATGGATCCATAGAAGAAAGTACACACTGGTGTAAAATTGAAAAAATAAGGTTCTTATTCCATTCTGCTTTTCCTCTGATTTGGTTCATGGCCTCTCTTTAACCTCTTAGTGAGGAGACGCTGGTGACTCACCCATAACTAAAATGTGTTTATCTTATTATTACATTTATGCTTATATTAATATAAGTAGTAGTTTGTAGTCCTTTCCCAGAGTATGGGAACTTGCCTTAGTTCATTTGTATGCAGAGGTGCTTATTAAATCCTGAATTGTAAAGAACCTCCTCAGATATTAAGGGGGAACCCAATGGATTGATGTCATTTTCCCAGGCTACCCATACAGTACCTTTGGTAACTATCACCATCACCATCATTTTTTATTACTACTGGTGGTTCGAATAGTACTGGCAGTTCTTATAGAATAGTACCTGTATCTGGTTAGTTCTCTTTAATTGTGTTAACCCTTACACATGTACATGGTGTGATCCTAAAAAATGTTTCCATACTGTTAGATACAGATGATTTTTAAGATAATCCTTCAGAATGCTTTAACACATTTTAGGATTTCAGATGTCTAAACTATAGCTAGAGAAAAGTATTAATTTAGGCAGTTACAGTTATGCAATCTAATCACATATCCAGTCAGATAATTTAGTAGTATTACTCTCAGTGCTAGCGGGGCTCACTTGATAAAGAATATTAAAGTCTCTTCATCTTAATCTGATGATTCTCCATCAGTAGTACTTATGCTTCTTTTAAAGCACTGAAAATAGCTCCTATAAGCCATTCATCTTTTTACATCATAGAGAAAGGTGGAAATCATGCCTGCATGGTGAACCACAAATGTAATTCTAGGTCTAATAGTTTGAGCCTAAAAGCCAGAAGAGATGCCCCAACTCAAAAGACATACAGTCTCAAGAACAACAAATGCTGGCGAGAATGCAGAGAAAGGGGAACCCTCCTACACTGCTGGTGGGGTTGTAAGCTAGTTCAACCATTGTGGAAAGAAATATGGAGATTCCTCAAAAAACTAAAAGTAGAAATACCATTTGACCCAGGAATCTCACTCCTTGGAATTTACCCAAAGAAGACAACTTCTCAGATTCAAAAAGACATATGCACCCCTATGTTTATTGCAGCACTTTTTACAATAGCCAAGATATGGAAGCAACCTAAGTGTCCATCAGTAGATGAATAGATAAAGAAGAGGTGGTACATATACACAACAGAATACTATTCAGCCATAAGAAGGAAACAAATCCTACCATTTGCAACAACATGGTTGGAGCTGGAGGATATTATGTTCAGTGAAATAAGCCAGGCGGAGAAAGACAAGTGCCAAATGATTTCCCTCACTTGTGGAGTATAACAACGAAGGAACAAAATAGTAGCAGACTCAGAGACTCCAAGAAGGAACTAGTGGTTTACCAAAGAGGAGGGGTATGGGAGGGCGGGTGGGGAGGGAGGGAGAAGGGGATTGAGGGGTATTATGTTTAGTACCCATGGTGTGGGGGATCACGGGGAAAACAGTGTAGCACAGAGAAGGCAAACAGTGAATCTGTGACATCTTACTACACTGCTGGACAGTGACTGCATTGGGGTATGAGTGGGGACTTGATAATATGGGTAAATGTAGTAACCACATTGTTTTTTCATGTGAAACCTTCATAAGAGTGTATATCAATAATACCTTAATAAAAAAAAAGACATACAGTCTCTTTGACAAAAGATAATGATTCCAGTACCTTCACTGGGATTGGCTCTTATCTGCCAGAAGCTACCAGTCCACAGTGTGATTTAGAGATGCTACTAGAAAGTGGGAAACACTCCCTATACATGATTGGAAATAGCAATCATAAAATTCAATAGAGGAAAAAAAATCTACAACTTTGAAGACTGTGGCTAAGAAAGAATGTTAAATTGCCCATCCCTTCAGATTCTCTCTCGAGTGTTTCATCTTGATTCTATGAGGTTGAAATGAAGGATATTATAAAAACAAAAGCAGAGAAAAGAATGGGCATCTACACTGAATCTAAAGGGAAGACAGTTTGTCTATGGGGTGGGGTAAGAAAATCCCTATGTAGATATATATGGCAGACCATTATTTTAGGCACTAACAGTAGTGTTTTTAAAACAAACTAAGGTGAAGGGTGAGATTCAGTTCTTTAAATTTCCTACCATGGTATACCACTAATGTGATCTTACTGCTCATAACCAGTATGTGGATTGTACCACATGCTTAATACCCCTAATTAATCAGATGAGTCCACTGATCGTGGGTTTGAATTTTGAAGCAGTGTGACATTACTGCAACATTTTTTAATTTTTCCTCTCAGCTTCCACATATCATTTGTGTAATAATAAGAGTTCTCAGATCACAAGAGGGTTTTTGGGGACAAGGTGCCTCTTTTCCTCTGACTTCCTTGCTTTTCAACTCCATCCTCATTTTTTCACAAGAGGAAAGAATCTTACTCTAATTGTTCAAGTTCCAGATAGCAGATCAGCTGTGTTTATAACAGCTTAGGATCATCTTCCATTAAAATATGGCTTCCAGGTATTGATTACAGAGTCAAGTATTCTCCCAGTCTTATTGTCTCTTCCCTTCTCCTTTTCCTTCTGTCTTCCACTCTCCCCCAACCCCCACCAAATTTCTACTTTATAAAAGTTGGTGGTTTGGTAGTTTCAAGTCCAACCCAGCTGGTACGCTCATGCTGTCTTCACTTGAATGCCCAAGATGACTGCTTTCTGAAGTCAATAAATTAATGGTATCATTCCAATATTTGTTCAGGCTTTATAGGGAGGCTGAGATGCCCTTATGTCTCTAGCCTCAGCTATGTGCTGTCAGATTTGCCAGGGAATCCTGTACTGAGGTATCAAACATTGGTCTAGATATTAAGTAATATTTTGTTTGTATTAACAACTTGGAATTCCACATAAAGAAAAGCTGAGAAATGGGATTTAGGAGTTTCAAATGTAAATATAACTTAAAAATAAATAGCATAAAGGAAGAGTTATAATAATTGATGACCTAGCGTTTGCATGTCTTATTGAAATAACCAGGTTCTAAGTTAAGCGACTTTAATGACTATAGCTGGTTAGGTAAGCAGGAAAGAAGATTCTTTTGACATCAAGGGAGACTCAACTCAGAACTGTGGATCTTTGGCTCACTGTTTTTATGGGTGCTAGTAGAGCAAATGAGATGGTGCTACTGATGCAAGATTGGCCACCATGGATTGTATTCCTCTTGTGCTTGTTTTGAAGATTTTTTTCCCTTTTAGTCTGGAGTGGTGGCAATGCCGAGGACAGAGGCCCAGAGGACGGCTGTGCGTGATGGCTGTGCAGAGAGGCCCAGAGGACAGCTGTGCAGACAGAGGGGCCCAGAAGCAGAGACCAGCTTGCTGCATACAGACTCGCTCTGAGTGAACGGGATTTTAGTGACTGACCTGCCACCTGGAAATAAAGTTGGGTATAACCCTTTCACCCCCACCCAAAAAAAAAACCTGATCAATGGTTTGCTTTTCCTGGTAAGTTAGTTTCTGCTGCAGCAAGAATGTAAGTGGTGGAAAGCAAATACTCATTTGAAAAAACACATTAAATTGTACATTTAAAATAGGTTTAATTTTCCTGTAATATAATTTATATGTCCCTCCTCACGGTTTTCCTATATCCACACTTTGTCAATAGTTCCTTTGTGAATAAGTCTTAATTCTCCTGTTTTGCAATGCCATGTGTCTCCAGTTCAGATCCTGACTGAAACTGTCTTCTGTCTTTAGGTAGATACTCTTCAAGTATCCTTCCAGGTTTTTTTTTTTACATAAGGTTAGGCCAGTTTACTCATGAGGTATTTATGAAAGAATGGGATTCCTGAACTGAGGTGTCTTCATTGTTAAAAAGCACCTAGTGGAAAGGATCACCTGTGCAGTGTCACTGAGGAGCTCTCACTAGCAGATACTGTGCCTTCCAATCACCATCTCTAAGGTCCAGTGCAGGATACACAGTATACATGATAAAATCCTATAACTTGTCCAAATGAAATTACTATCTCTCAAAAAAATAAGACATTTTAGAAAAAAAAGGCAATTGAAAACCCTTACCACTGCTTTTCATCTAAAAAGTTTCTCAGTACTACTATAATAACAATAGCATTTTTGAAATCCCCCAGAATATACAGAACATCTCCTTTTAAACATTTATATTCCCTCCATACTATTTACATATTAGGAGATATTGTCTTTTGCCAAATGTGGAACTTGGAATTGATAATCACCTGTGTGACTATGAGCTAAATGATGTTGTTTTCCCTAGTTTTCTCCTCTTAGCACCCTGTTATTTTATGTCTAAGAATTCCATCACTAGAAAAACTCTCTATCCCATTAACATGTTGTATATTCCTCAATACAAATGGTTTACAAGTAGAAATCTATTAAGTCACTATCAGACATGAATATCATGATAGAGATAAGCTTTCCCTACTTTCCCTCTAAACAGACAGGTGAAAGCACTGTTATCCGAAGGAAACAGGAACGTATTTTGATAGAATTCAATTTTCTAAGTAGTATTTGTGGAGCTCCTACTATATGTAACATGCTAGGTGAAAGAGTGCAGTGATTGACAAAATAAAAGATAACGTCCTTGCCGATATGAAGCTTACAACCTTGTAGGAGGGGAGATAGATATCAAACACATTATCACATAAAAGATATAGATTCACAAACTGAAATGTTCCTTGAAGGAAAAGCACTGGCCACTTTGAGAAAGGACAGGGGTACTTAATATAAACTATAGGGCTTAGGTAAAGCTTTGAAAGAGGGTCCCATAAGCAGAGAGCTAAGGTATGGACATGAGTTAGTGAGGACAGGTAAAAAGTATTCAAGGACCACACGAGGCAATGAGAACAGCAAGTGCAAAGCCCTAATTCTGGAAATATCCATCATATTTGAGGAAACAAAATTGGCCAGAATGGTGAGCAGTGGGGTGAGTGAAGAAAAAAGGGACATGAGATGAGGCTGGGGAACAGCCTGGGCTTTCCAGGTCATGCTCAGTGTATTGAATTTTAATTCTAAATGCAATGGGGTACCATTATTTACACAGAATGCCCTGGAAACACCAATAGTCAATTGAGTAACTGTTGAAATCCACAAGGGAGCAAAATAAGGGGCCAGTAATATGCAAAATGCTAAAAAGAAACAATAGTTTTTATACATAGAGAAAATCGCATATTTTGGAAGCAGTTCAAGACTTGATACACACTGCAAGATTCTTTGATGTCCTTCCAAACATGTGGCTTGTCAAAACAATATCCCATATGCACGTATAACTCTATTTTATTTTGAAATTTCTTTTATTTTTTTCTACTTTTGTTTCCAATTTAATCCTAGAACTCTGCTTTCTAAAATTCGTAATGTTTTTGGCACTCTCACTGCTGTTGAATGGACATGCTGGGGTTACAGTATTTATAAACTACCTCAAAAATAATCAAGCACAGGAAGCCAGCCATACCCTGAGCTGTCCAAGAATGAATTGACTGCAGACAAAAATTCTCCACTGGATGTTAATGAGCAGAGGGACACACTTTTGCTTTGGAGTATATGAAATTTGAAGTTGAAAACTCTTACGTAGAAGAGCATTTCTATTCACAAGAACTAATTAGAATAAAAATGAATATGAGATCCCAACTACACAAGGAACCAAAAATATTTACACCTAGCAACAAATAATGTAAATATAAAATCAGAACTATATAAATATATTTCAGCTTAGTGCTTTTGGAAATCATTACCCTTATCTATGAAACAAAAGTCCAAACAAATCTAAAAAGGTTATTTTTAAGAATGGTAAACAAGTGAAAATAGCCAAGAATTTTAAAAAAAGAGGAATTGGGAATTGACTGTAAATTTTATGTTTAGATATGTTTTAAAGCTACACTCTCCCAATATTTTATGATGAAAAATTTTAAACATTCAGTAAAGTTGAAAGAAAAAACTAAGGGAATATCCTATGGCCACCACCTAGATTTTATTGTTATCATTTTACTGTCATTGCTTTATCACATATCAACTCATATATCCATCCCACCGTCCAGGGGATTTTCCCCATTATTCATAGGAGAGTTCTGGTTGCGTCACATCTTTGCCAAAATTCGGTGCTACTGTTTTAATTTTAACCACTTTATTGGGTGTGTTTGATGGTACATAGGGGTTTTAATTTACATTTTCTTGAAGGAAATGATGTGCCTTTTTCCATGTACATATTAGCTATTCCTGTATGTTCTTTTGTTAAGTGTTGAAAACTTCTGCTAATTTTTTATTGGGTTAACTTTTTATTATTGAGTTGTAGGAATTTTTTTTGTATCACCTGAATACCAGTCCTTTGTCAGATGTGTATTTTAACATTTCTTCTCAATACATGGCATATCTGTTCTATTTCTTAGTGATGTCATTTCTTGAAAATTTTGTTGAAGTCTAATTTATCAATTTTTTAATAGTTACCACTCTCTGTGACCTAAAAACAAGAAATATATTCTTCAATTTTCCTCTGAAAGTTTATTTTAATGTTATGTTTAAGTAATATGATAGATTTTAAATTATTTTTGTGTATGGTGTGAGTTAAAGGTTGAGATTCTGTATTTTCCCCAATATGGATATTCAATTATTCTAGAGTTTTTTGTTGAGAAGACTTTATCCCATTGGATTATTTTGTTACCTCTGTGGAAAATCAAACAACCGTATTTATGCAGGCTTATTTCTGGACCCTATGCATTCCATTGATAAATTTTTCATTCTTATGCCAGTTTCCACTGATTATTATGGCTTTATATTTTATATTGAAATCAGGTAATGTGTGTTCTCAAACATGCTCTTTGTCAAGACCACTTTGAATAGTGAAGTCCTTTACATTTACATGTGAATTTTAGAATTAGCTTGTCAATTTCTATTAAAAAAACTTCTAGGATTATGACTGGGATTGACTAGAGATCAGATTAGAGAAAACTGACATTTTAACAATTTTACATTTTTTAATCCACAAATATGGCATATTCATTTGCTTAGATCTTTAACTTCTCTCAGCTATGTTTGTGCTTTCTTTGGCCACAAATCCGGCACATGCTCTAAAACTTATTCCATATGTTTATACATATTGATGCTATTTGCTGAAATTTTTTTAACTTTCCTCTTATAATAGTTTGATTATAGTATGTAAAAATAAAATGTACATTGGTTATATTAACTTTAATTCCTTACTACTTTTGTATCTTCACTATTAGTTACAGTAATTGCTTTGTAGACTCTCTGTGTTTTTCTACATAATCATTCCCTTTACAAATGAATAGTTTTATTTCTTCCTTCCCAATCTTCATGCTATTTTTTTCTTGTCTAATTCCTCATAGTTAGTTTGAAAAGGTCCAGAAAGTGGCCTTAAAAAGTGAAAGTCAAAACTCCAAAAGTAACCATGTTTGGTTATACATACACATGATTTAGCATGTGATAAATACTCAAATTCCAAATATCTGGAGATATAATATGTTCTTCAATAAACGTTAAGTCATTACACAAGTAATTGGAAAAAAATAATGTTTTTTTCCTGTCTCTCATACCATACATTCAAATAAATTAATATAGACTGAAGCTACTAATATTTGCCTTAAGAGGACTAGAAGAGAATCGTTTTACAATCCTGATGTGGTAAATAATTTTGTAATTATTATCCAGAGACAGAAACCTATTTGTGGTTGCAACATTCTGACCTCTGCTTGCTTTCCTTCATCACATCTTTCTCTGTGTCAGACTCTTTTGTCCCTTTTATGAGGACCCTTATAATTACACGGGGTCCATCAGGTAATCCAGGGTAATCTCCCCATTTCAAGATTCTGAATTTAATCACAAAGTTCCTTTTCCCAAGGAAGGTAATATATATTCACAGGTTTCATGGATCAGGATGTGGACACCTTTGCAGGGCCATTGTTCTGCTACAGGGAGTGGGAGGAGGAAATCCTAAAATATGACCTAACTTCCCTTTATCTAGAGGTCTTTTCTCTCACTTGTTTAGAGAATGTAGTTTGAAAAGTTAAAATTCAACTCACTGACTTGGACTGTTCAACAACTGTTTTCTCTAGGTTCCCCCTCATGCTTAATCTAGCTGAATTTAAATAAGGGATTATTTGAGGAATTATTTTAAACTCAGATGAGAATTTTTAAAAACACAGCTCTGTAAGATTGGACAGATAATGAATTAATTGTGGAAACTAAAAAGCATGCTAACTAGAATAAAAACCAGCATGCACTGTATGTAATGGAGAGAGGTATTGGAAGAGTGAGTCCAGAGATTCCAGATCTTTCTCACTAATAGCCAGGGAAATAAATGTCTGTTTTCTGAAACTGGCCTAACACAACAGACAACATAAGAGAAATTAATTTAAAAGCAGTACTCTGGCTTTGACAAAATGATCCTTCATTCTAATAGTGAAGGTGATAAAATATCAGAATGTGTTTAAAGGGAGAGAGGTTTTGGAATATCCTTGCCAGAGACCTGCTAGCATGAGGTTACAATAGCTCACATATCTCTGACTAAAAAGCCTGGCTCAGGTGGTCTCTGAATACCTTTTGGATTTTCTACCCATGATTTCATAATGGCAAGGGACTGCAAAACAAGGGACTCAGCTCTGTAGATTCTGTAATTACCAGGGATGAGCCCTAGAGTGAACCAAACAGTAAATGAATGAGTTTGCCTTTCTAATGAAATTACCAAGGATTATATTTGAATCATTTGTCTGGGCTCACCTGAGCCCTTCTGGAGTTATAAATTATTAGCTGTTACACAGAAAAAAAAAATCTTGCACAACAGACACATCCTCACACACACACACACACACACATCTATAAACAACAATATGACTGTAACACATGTGATTTCCTGATAACTAGAAAGCAAGGCAGCGTGGAAATGAGAGTTCTGGTTGACGAGCTTCGCATCTGTGCTGAAGCAGAATCACACATCCCTCTGGCACAGACAGGGAGGTGCTCAGAAAAAGCCACACCTCTCATGATGATTGACAAAAGGCTTCTATATCCAATATAAAGCAAAACATAAAAATACCAGAACAAAAGGAAAACAACTTTGAATTTATCAGAATAAATATTGAGATGTTTATTTCCCTTATAAGAGAAATCGTGGCAGTGTTATTAATTCTCTCAGTTAATTGAAATATTTAATAAATATTTAAATTGGCTATCAGCAGTGTCCCTGGACAAAACCATTGGCCTCAGCAAGTCTTATACTAACGTCAAACTAGCAGCATTTTGCCAGAAAGCAAGCCATGGCTTTATGACTAATGCTAGCCCAAGACCGCTACTTTCTAGGCCCAAATTGTTTGTTCCTGTTTATTATTCAGTTTATAAAATGACCCAGAGATTAAGTACAGATCAAAGACTTCGAGTGTGGACTGGATGAGCTCTTCTAATTGTGGGGCTTTCCTGTTACCTACACTGGCTTTTCTTAGCCCGTCTTACATTGATGTACCGTAATCTAACCTGAATGTGGAGATGCAGGGATTTTCACATTACAAAAGGTATTCACTGGTATGAGCACTTATGTTCTCATTAAAACAGTTTGATCTTCAAAATCAAAACTACTAGAAGGCTCTCATAGATATTGAAGCATACGGAATTAATGAAAAACTTGCAGCGAACATTTGTTTTCTATGTGCTACACTGCAATGTTTACATATGTTAATTCAAATGATAAAGCAGTGGAATGAGGTAAAAATTGTGATGATTCCCTATATATATATATGAGAAAAATTATAATTTTGGAGAGATTAGGCAACTTGCCCATGATTATACTGAATAGCTATGCAGCTAGAATTTAATTCTAGATGTTAGAATCTTACACCAGGATTTAAAGTTCATGAATTCCATTTCTAAATCAAAAAAGAGGACAAATGATTCTAGATATTTGTAAGTTAGTCCTGGCACACGAGCAAGTCAAGGGTGGCCTAGGGATGAACGAGTCGCCGCAGTGAGCGCGTGTCATGACTCTGTTTGTCGGGAGAGGAAGGACAGAAGTGCATCGCTGAGGGTTTAGCAATGTCGCTTTCACTGCCATTCACTTCGGTTTCTATATCTGTGCCACTCCATCCACCTATCAACTTCTGTGGGGCTGAATCTCAGGTCTAAATACCAGTCCTAAACTTTTATCCATGACCCGGCCCCTCACTCCTAGTGATCTTCCTGACATTTCTATTTGACTGCCCATTTCATATTTTCCCCAAGTTGAAGATGTTTAATGCTAAAGTCATCATTTATTCTGATAAAGTAGTTCTTGTTCTCTCTTTTGATTAATAATATTCCAAAAGTCTTCCAATTGACTGATTTTCAGGGTGTATTATATACACCTCAATCTTCAAACAATGAAGATTTAACTTTTTTTAACTTGCTGTTCCAGTGCCTTCCCTGGCTCCTGGTTAGTTTTAATTAAGGAAGGACAGGATACAGATGATATGCCACTATTTTAACGAGAAGAAAGTACCCATGGCTCTTCCCCTGCCCACAAGATAATGATACTTTTTCGAGCACACCGCTGCCATGATGATGATGGCATTTTGCATTAGAAAAGCAGGTTATTAGGACACAAACAAAAACCCCATGATTCTTAGCTTCAAAGAAGCTTCAAAGGCCTTCCCTATCTGGCACTGACCTACCTTCAAAATCCTCATGTCCCAACAAATCCCCTCAGGAACTTTATTCATCTATCATACTGCGTCACTAATTCCCACATCCAAGTCACTGTCCATGCCAGAAGCAGGGCCTTAAATAACACACAACCCTTCACATACATTTTGGCCACATGGTTTTTCTTTCCTGCTTCTTATGGTCCCTTATAATTCACAGGACATTGTAATTATCCACTTAACTCTCCTGTCAGCTACATACACAGAAGAGATAGACGACCTCACACTTCTGGATCCTCTAGCCAAAAAAATACATGGAATAAACAGTGCTTTACACTTGCAGTGCCCTCAGAGGTGCTGGCTTGACTTTGACATCATACAGTCCTCCTTCCTTAGTTTTCCCTCTCTACTCAATCTACTGGTATCTATATTGTGTCAGATTTTTACTGTGTTCATTCTGCCTGGTTCAGTGGTCACAGAAGAATCTGGATGCTAAGGAAATTTGGAAATGATTATATCACCATGTTCACTAGACAGTTCTCTTGCAGCCTGCTCAAAAGTGACTATGAAATAGCTGAAGTATAATAAGTAAGACACTTTGCCATTAGGGAGCTGGTTAATGGTGTGATGCAGGAAATGCCAAGTTTCGGAGCAGTGGTAAGATGTCTTTAGCTCTGATCCCAAGAAGTTCGCCCTTCCTGCCAGTGTGTAAAATAAACCCTGCCCAGGCCCCGCTTGCAGTAGAAGAAAGGAAAGGCTTATCAGTGTTGAGATGGTAAAGCTAGTATCTAGCTAATAAAAGCAAACACTGTGACATACAGTGAAAGGGAAGAAGTCTGTCAGTATTTGCCACATGTTCAAACATGAAAGCTTTTGGAAAAGTGAGGTGGCCCTTCTGAGTTCTATGTATTGTTGCTTCCTCAGAGCTGCAATAGAACAGATTTCTGTTCTGCCCAAATTTCTCCTCACTATTCAGTTCAGTTCAGAAATGGACTCTCCATGCTATCTCTTACGTCTTAAGGCCCTTCTTTTTCCTGTTCATTTGTCTTTCTGGAGATGAACTCTACTTTGGTTTCTTGAGTCACAACCTTTGTATTTTCAAGGAGCAAACAATCATGTCTATTGAAATAAACCAAGTAGAGAACTGAAGTAGACAATTACTTTACCATGCTTGAATCAAAGCATTTTCTAAGGCAGAAGCCCAGAGAAGTAGATCTGAATAGATAGAAGTATATTGCCTAACTTAAATCTCTGAATGAGAGCTTTTAGTGAGCTGCATAAGTGTCATGGTGTGCTGACCATCACAAAGAAACCATCTAAGTGGTTACTGAGGGCCGCCAATGCCCTCCAGACCCCTAGGGTGGCCAACTAATCCTGGTTTGCTCAGGACTTTCCCAGTTTTAGAGCAGAAAGTACTGTGCCCTGCAAACGTCCTCAGCCCCAGGAAACCCTGCCACTGTCCAGCAGGAGCAAAGCTTTTAATTTTTCTATAATGTATCAAAAAATTTTTTTATGTCTGCTAGGTGAAAAAATTCAGATGCACTAAATAATCCTATGAGTTAATTATTTTGACTATAATCCATAGTTTCCAAATGAGGCATTATGATTTACAGATTAAATGACTTGCCCAGTTTCAGCCAGCTAATAAACAGTAGAGTCAAGAGTTAAAACTAGTCGTTCTAATTCCAAATTCTGTGTATTTGTCATTATATTATATGTTATACTATTGTCTGTCTTTGCTCAGAAATCACATGGGATTTTCCTGTCTTGGGGCCCACTGACCAAATGGAAGAAAACATTATTTGCTCCTGCTTAGTGTTTCATCCCTAATTTGTACCCTTTGAGTTGTTTGCACCCATTTGGCAAGGAGAGGGGGCTCAGCAGTTTTGCCTGGTTCCCAAGAAACATCTTAACATCACATATACCCGTTATGTTCCCTTTTTCTCCTTAAAAGTTACTTACACGGTCAGGGTGGCTGGTTCAGGATGGCCTAAAACACAAATGCCATGTGCACACACAGTAACCAAAATTCCTTCCCCCGATACTGAGATCTTACTGCTGAATCTGAACTGCCACATCAGGCTCTTTGTTCCCTTATGATGCGACTTCTCACAGGAACGCCACCCTCCTTTCCTGAGGGCTGCTGTTCCATTACTGATCACCCAGTCTTCCATAAAATATGTCTGAGTCTGAACTCCAATTGAATACTGTTCAAGTATTCTTTTCAGACTCTGTGTAAATTAGTAAGGCAAATATACATGCCTCATAACATCGGACAAACCTGAGTCTCAGCTCTGACTCAGATAGGGTCCTCTGCTGTATGCAATCTATGGTTTCATTCACTCCTGCTCCATAGCTTTGGTATTTCCCACACTTGATAAAAAAATAAATGCACTTATCACTGAACTTGGGGAATTTTCTAAAACATGAGATTCTGTTGTTGTCACTCTGACTCTAGAAAAAATATATCACGTGTTGTTTCCTGAAGGGATGTTTATAGGTAAAGACGATGTGGCAGGTGGTGTCACCTTGTGTAAACAATTGTACTCAAATCGTTCTTAGCAGTGATGGCTTCTACCAATCTCATGCTTTGGTCTTTCCTAGCTGGGATATTACAGTCTAAAAATCAAGATAATGAGTAGGAGTTATGATGTTTACTATGGTTGACAGAGTTATGTAGAAGTACTCAAAGCAAAAGAGATGTCTGCTATGCCTGACTGCACTTGCTTTTAGAGACTAATGTCTCTCTAAAAATTAAGTTTCTTGTACTTTTGGTAGATGACTGTTCTGGTTAACAAAAATGTTACCATCTTGTGAATATAAATTCATAGCTTTGTCTCTCCTATTGTTATAATCATCCACTAGTTATTGGTCACCACTCTGTTCCCAGAACACACAAGTCATTTTCACAAGATGTAGTCAAAGGTATAGATATATTATTCAAAAGATTAATGTGCTTAATTTCTTTAGTTAGGAAATTTAATGTTTTAGCTTACTTGTCCAAACAAATCTTTCATTTCTCTCCTTCATATACTCTGACACATTATTGTCCAATATCGTTTCTTATCCGTGATGCTATTCAAGTTTTCATATTGCTTCATGTTCTGCCTTTTTACTATATTCACATATACAAATTATAACCAAATTGTATCCAAACTTCAAATCCCAATTCAATTCCATCTTCTCTATAAAGTCTGCCCTGATAACTCCAGATCAGAAATATCTTCCTTTCTTAAGTTTTCAGAGCCCTTTTGCCACTAGACACTAAATCAGCCTTTGCCCTGTACCATAGCTGAGATAATTGGGTAAATAACAAAAATGAGATTCTGATGCTTTTGTAGCAGTTTTTATTTTTCTTTACTATTCCAGGTACATAGGACATCATCTTGTAAGCAAAGGTTAAGTATATGAAATAACATTCTATTTCCTTCAAATTTTGAGAAATAATTTTGAAGAATATTTAAATATAGATATACATGATTATGGTAGATCATAAAAAATGTCCTCAGTTCTTTACTCCTCCCGTAAGGAGACAGGGTCTCTTTCCATGTTTGTTGAATCTAATCTGGATTTATGACTAGTTTTAGACAACAAAATGTAGCAAAAATAATGGTTGCCAGTTCCAGCCTTATGGGGCTTGCATGCTTCTACGAGTGTGACACATAGCCGAATCCCCTCTGCTGCTCAGACAATAGGCAGACACCTACAGACATGTGAAACCAGCCCCTGTTGACACATGCATAAGTGAATGCAGACAAGATCAGTAGATTCATTGTTCTAAGCCACTGAGTTTTAGAGTGGTTTGTTACACAGCAACCTCTATATGATACAGCGATTATATCAGGTTAGAATAGAATACTAGAAGAGAATCTTAAGATTGGATTTATAGATTCAAGCATCTGATATTTACATTTCCTTGACAACATTTCTAACAAATGATCATCCAAGCTATTTAAATATCTCTAGAAATGGAGAACATAGTTTTTACAAAGACAGCTCTTATTGTTGGAAATGTCTCCTCATATTGAGCAGAAGTCTGTCCATGCAGGATTTTCCAAAGACCCCAGTTCTTTCTGCTGGGGAGCCTCAAGACAGTTTAATCCCTTTCTACACTTAATCTCTTAAATATTTGAAGACCTCTAAATATTCTCACCTGAACCTTCTCTTTGCCAGACTCACCACCCCTGGTTCTTTGGTGTTTTATCATATGATATGATTTGAGATCCTGTTTCAGTCTGTTTGATCTACAAGCTTTCTCTTTCGCCTACACCCTGTTCTACTGTGCTCTGAACTGAGGACAGTGAGCCTGAGAAGCAGCCACGCCCAATAAGCAGCAGAACTTCCTGCCCCTACTCTGCATTTCTGCACCTCTCTCAGTGCACTAGGAGAGCTTTCCCTGCAGGTCCACTGCACTGTCACCACAATCTGAATTTGCCACTAGATGCAATGAATACTTTAAATTTTTTCATGTGTTGACATTTAACTATTTCCTGTCTTCTATGGTGTCTGAGTTTAAGACTTACATTTATCCCTAATTGTGATAATTAGGACTGTTCAGAAACATTTCAGTTGTTTACTCCTTTCAGACACATGATGGAACTACACTTCAACCCTCCCTTTAAGCCTAGTTATTGCCCTGTGATTTGCCCATTGTCATATGAACAGAAAGGAGGCATATCACATCTCTGAAGAAGTTTTAAGAGACCAGTTTGCCACGTTCTAATTTCTCTGCAGTATAATCATGAAGGCATACATTGAGACCAACCTCGGCCAGCCATTTCCCTGAGGAACTATGAAGGGCAAAGTGCATTCTCCTCCCACATATCTGTAGGCAATGAAGTGTAGCATAGGTGAGAAAAAAAACTTTCTTTGTTTAATTCACTGAAATCTGGTAGCTGTTTTTTTCAGTACCACAACCTAGCTCATCCTGACTGACATACTATACTTCATCTTGTTAGTTGTAGTATGCTAAGACCTTTGGATATTAATTCTACCATCTAATACATTAGTTATTTTCCCCAGCCTTATGTCACCCTCAAAGCCTATAAACAGACCTTTTATATTCCCATCTATTTCAATTAAAAATAATCTAAGGGCAGTTCCTGAAGCCCTATTCTAACAGCCTCCTTCAATACAAACTCACTCACAAATTATCATACTTTGGGTCCAGTCATTCACTCCATTATGAATTCATCTAGGTAATATTCTGAAAAATTCTTAGAAAATGCTTTTCTGGAATCTAGGCCGAAATATATCTATAATAGTTATTTGGTGCACCTCTTCTAAAATCTTGTGAGACTAATATATAATGAAATATTAAGAATATAGTATATAATAAAAATAATTTATCTAGAAATAAATGTCATTTATTTGCAAATTACATCCATTTGGCATAATAGTGCCATCAGCCCTGAAGTCAGGTAGACCACGCTCAGATGGCAGCCCTAACACTCAGTCACTGTTTGACCTTGACCGTGCTTACTGTCTCCAAGCCTCAGTTACCTTATTGGAGAAGTGGAATTATAACATCTGCCTCTGAAAGTTGTGGTGAGGATTAAGGAGACACTACATAAATAATGGTTAGATATGGGTCTGCTATACTGTAGCATTTCAAGAAGTATTAGTTATAATAATTATGAATTTGAGACATTATTGCCATTTAAAAAATGACATCTGAAATATTTCTTTATATCAGCCTATTGTGTACTGTTTCTACATGCTAAGGAAGACTAAAATCCAAGAACGATATTAAACTACTAGCCTTCAGTTTATAAATGGGCATATCTGAGAACCGTTATAGCTCTGACAGTAAGTTGTTTAACACTTGAAGAGAGTATTGCAGATTAAGCAAAACTGTTACTTTAAACGAGTAAGGTGTAACTAATGATAGGTCATAGAAGCATACTATTTGGTAGCAGTGATTATTTTATTGTTTGCAACATAATCTGCATATAAGAGAAAAACCTAAATGACCTACTTTCATGGACTATGGTATTTATCTATTTGATATTTGCTTCATTGGGAAATAATGATCAAGTTCAGTGCTCCTTTTTTTTCTAAAATGTTTTATATATGTTAGATATACTCAATAGCCATATCAATTACATTCTGCAAAAAATCAGTGGGTTTAGGAACAATTTATTCATTTTAATTGCCATCCTATCTAGTAGGATTATTTTCAATGTTTTTTGACTAATGGTTGGTGATTTTCTAATATAAGAGATTATTTTTCTCAATGTAACAGATGATATTTTCCATGGTTACTGCAAAGCCACTGTTTTAAGGCTGACTGGTTGAATATTTTCTTCATAAGGGATGTATCAGTGATTTTAGTTTGGTACTTCTCAAACACATAGAATATCTGGAAAGCATTAGATGAAACCTGATTCTGTATGGTGTATCACTAAAGATTAATTGATTTTCTGATAAATTTAAGTCAAGCCAGAGACTTGGAGGTCATGATTAAAGATCTGTTGTAAAGAACTAAAAATGTATAGTAATATATAAATGTTCAAAAAGCAAACTGAATATAGAAAAGTCTTTAGAAAAATGTGCTTTTACATAGAATTATTTTTTCTCCAACAAATATGCTCTCCTCATGTTTCTTAACTAGGAATTTAATTTTCTGAGCTGGATTGTCCCCCACAGGTGCTGTATTAACTATATGGGTCCTGCTGTGATGCTCAGAGTCAGAAGAAAGTATGACAAACCCTGGCTTGAGAGGTATTTTGGTTTTCTGAGGTGGAGCCTTGGTGGGGAGAGAAATCTTGGATGGGAGTCATGAAAGTAAGGAGGTAGAAGTAGCACCATGTTTAAACATATGTTAGTGGCCTTATTTTTCTGTTTGAGAAAGAATTCAGCCTCAAGGGTTATGTGTATGATTCAACCTCTACTGCTAAATTGAGGTGTCCTTACCAAATACTAGTCTCTGGAAAGTGCATGATTTGGGATTCATTTGTCTCACATAGTAGGAGGTGTAATTAATGCTCATGGAAACTAGAGAAATGCAGGCTTCTTGTTGGGCTTGGTTTGATTAGCAGTCACCTAAAGATAAAATGAAAACTAGGCTTTTCTGAGGAGCCACGCAAGGCTGTGAGCAACAATTATGGAGGCAGTAGTGCCAGAAACTGGCTAAAGGATAATTGTCAGAGTTGCCAGTGGTTGTGTTTTCCTTCCCTGAACTGAAGACATTATCTACATCCCAGGTTGATATGGACAAGGGTCATAGGCATTCTCTGGGTCTAAAATGGAAACCTATCTTCCTTAAGAAGAAAACAGTGGCTTTATGGAAAAGGTAAAATCTAGGGATGCCTTTTACTGCAACCCAGGATGATCCTGAGGTTCCATATTCTGAAGTACTATTACATAACAGAAGTAAAAATGGGATTTGGGAGAATTCCCTATGCTCAGCCTTCTAAGCCCAGGAAATGGCCTCTATCAGATATCAGGTTTCTTGTGAATGTGAGAATGGAGGCATCTGTTCAGTAATACCATTGCTAGAGGGAAGTCTTACACAGTATCCCTGGATTGACTATGGGTAATACTCAAATATCCTTTCTGTGTTTATAGACCATTACTAAGCAAGGGGGAATGTTAAACTATAAACTCAGGTCAGAATATGAGATTAAAAAGGTGTCAATCTCTAACTTGGTGAACTATAAGCTAATGTTAGCTTGAGGTAAGTAACAGCCCCATTAATCCTTCAAGTAAATGCTATAAATTCTTTGCCTCTATCTTTGTAGGAAAAAAATATGCCTAAAATAAATTATTTATAATCCACTCCATGAAAACTATGATATTTACAAGGCTACTTTAGATTGTCGTTAGTAACTTTGATCTCACTTCCATAGATACTGTGCCAAAGTGTATTTCCCACGGTTCCCTAAGGGCCCATGTGTAGTCTTGATATCTTGTAGATCCACACATTGGAGTAAGCCTTGTGGCTGGTCTCTGTGGCTAATATCAAAATGCATTCTAATGAGCCCAGGACTTTGTAAGTAAAGATATCAAGTGTTTCCTGAGTAATTTCCAAGAGGGCCTAGTAAAACATTCAACTGACCCTTAACTAGAGAGCTGACTGCTATCGATAAGCCGAAATTAGATAGGCAGGTTTTTTTTCTGGCCACAGGCTTAGTAAACAGTTCTTGATACATGGGTTTCAGAAAGTTGACGGCCTTATCACTCTCAGTTTTCCTAATTAAGAGGCTTTCTGTCTAGACCAAACCTTGGCATATAGAATATAATGTGTCTGCTCTTCTGGCAAGTGGGGAAACTGTAGGCAGAGCGCTGAGGATGAGTGGGCCGGGTGCTTGACCTTTGTGTTTAATCAGGGCCTAAAATCAGGCATTTAACATAGAAGTTAAGGTACAATCAAGGTGTGGTAGGTTTAGGACTTGCACACCAGGGTACAATCAAGTGTGGTAGGTTTAGGACTTGCACTACCTTCACATGAGATGCTTTCCTAGCCGACACAACTACCCATACTGATTGTGTCTGATATTAGCTTACAGATGCCAGGTTTTATTCATCCTGTAATGAATTAGGCAAGACACTTTCTTTATTACTTTTAGAAAGAGCAAGGTAAAAAAAGTCATTCAATTATTAATTGCAAAAGGTCTCCTCTTAAAGAAGTAATAATGAAGCTGATGAGAAATTTTTAATGCAGTATGAATTTATATCTAAGGTGTTTTAAAGTGTTAAGGTCCTCATGTAGGAGAATGAAAGGATAAAATTTATACCTTCACATACGTAGAGTAATATTTTTATAGATATGCTCAACACAATCTTCAAAAGTTTCTCTGAAGTAGAGAAAAAGGATTCACAATCAAAAGCAAAGTGGCCTCTTAATCAGCTGTGGTTATATCTGATGTGAAAAAGTCCCTTGATTTTTTTTTTTCTGTAAGGGGTTAGTAATACTGAGTTTGGGGAGGATTCAGCTGCTTTTAAAACTCACATTACTTCTCATGTGTCTCTCATCCTGAATACATTAATTGTTTTAGGAATTTTTTTTTTCTGTAAATTGCAGTTACACCTGAATCTCCTAAGAAGTAATTCTAACCAATTGATCTAAGAAACTGCCATCCCAGAACCATATCAATTCATGAATGAGGTTGTCATATGGGCAAGGCATTATGACAAACTTTATGGAAATAAAAATAAGTGTAAAATACAAATTCGGTGACTTTAAAGCATTTAAAATCAAGTTGGACAATATCAATCTTGTTAGATTATACAACTTAAATTCTACTGTACCATAGAAATGACACGAGTACGAACATAGAAAAGGGAGATAATAGTGAATGCTGTACCAAATGTCCTAGAGGGAAATGTGGATAAAGTGAAGGTTCCTGTGGCCAGGATTCTCACCTGGCCCTGGTTGGCTAGCTCACTACATACATGTGGGCAATACGCTCTTATTGACTCTATATAAAGAGCTCCGCCCAGTGCTCTGCACAACACGGTGGCACAGCTGCACAGCTGCAGAAGAGCAGAACAGAGGCTGGAGTGGTGGCAGCGTGGAGAACAGAGACTGAGACAGCCGTAGGGGCAGAGAGGCCCAGAGGCAGAGACCAGCTTGCTGCGTGCAGACTCGCTCTGAGTGGAAAGGATTCTAGTGACTGACCTGCCACTGTGGAAAGAAAGTTGGGTATAACTCTTTCACCCCAAGAACGTTCTACTGTCATTTCTTTGGTCTCATTGAATCCATAGTGAACTTCCCCGGGGCTGAAACCCATGGGCAAGACAGGAAAGGAACTCTTCTATAAAAACAACTGAAAAGTCAAAGAAAAACAAAGACAGTTTCCTCCAGAGGGTAACCTGCTACTATGATTAAAGCAAACTGTTACACAGGGGCTGTCATTTCCTTAATACTCAGCACACTTGGTTCAAAGTACGACAGGATGTTTGTGTAGGACAAACCACTGCCCTAGGGAAGACATCGTAGCAGTAAAGACAGCCATTGCTCAGGCTTAGGAGAATTTCTGGCCCTTTCCTTGAGAAGTAGGGAGGTTACTTGAGGGTATAGGAAAGAATTTGATCAATGGTCTGGATGGGGAAAAAAATGAAACAAAGTTCTGTTACCAGAGAAAAAGACTGCTGTTATGAGAAGAAATGGGCTAAGAGCCCCTGAAGAGTAAAAATAACCTTAACTTCTATGTTAAATGGCTGATTTTAGGCCCTGATTAAACACAAAGGTCAAGACCAGGAGTGGGTAATAGGGCATGAAGACACCTTATTGGAAGTATGTAACTTCCAAAATTTTTCTATTAAAAAAAAGCAATATCAGAACCATGACAGAAATATCAAGAGTATATTAAAAAGCTATATCCATATATTGTATAACCTAGCTCATGTAAGGTTTTACAATAATCACTGTTTAATCAAGTTAAATTTAAGAACAAAGGGATCGTTCAGAACTCTGGCTGATAACTGGCTTCTTCACATTCATCCAGTTATTTGTTCATGGTAATAACTGAGCAACCTTTCAAATCTGGGCAAAAATTCTGTTTATGTATTTACGATTGTATCTATTTGAAAATAAGTTAAAAGGCAAGCTTCTCTTTTTCTACTTGACAGTCTTTAGGGTCCTGCCCTTCAACATCTCTCTCCATTTTTCTCACCTCTCTCTAAGATCACCTCTTTCCTGATAAGGTTTTTTAAAAAATTCCGCTAGTGGTTGGAAAGCCATCAGCAGATTCTGGAGTTAAGAAAAACAGCCATAGCCTAGTTCAGTACCTTGACTGGGGATAAACCTTCCTTCACAGAGGTTCAAGGATCTTAGTTCCATAACTATCCTACAGATAACTTAGATTGCTAGAGAAGAAAGGGAAGAAAGAAATGAATATCTCTTCTATCAAGCTGTCTGCCTTTCTCCTTCTCCTCACCACTGTTTTATAGACTTTTCCTGAATTCTGGTGCAGACAAGCCTGGTTCCTTGTGTAGAAAGAAAAAAGAAATGTTTCTCAGTTGACTGAAATGCTTCTTATCATGCAACCAATGGAACTCTGACTACAGATGTCCAGGAAAGGATGAACCTAAGTCATATGCGATCAAAGCAACAAAGGAGTGTCATTCTAATTTAAAAGGTGATTCATATTTGGAGAAGGTATTTGCGTGACTTCATTCACTATCATTTATGAAAGGAGTTTTGTCATAGTGACTTATCAGGTGCAGGGTAGCCGTGGACATGTATTACTCAGATATCCAGCAGAGAAACTCTGCTAAGAGAAGTGGAGCTGGATGGTGTCACTTAGCTACCACATTTCCAGAACCACTGCAGCATGCACCCCAAAAAACACTCTTCCGAGCTACTCCCAAAGAATGACTGAATGTGGTGGAGGTAATAGATCTGGCCACTCATGCCCTATGGAGGAGTCCTCTAACAGGCAACCTTTTCTCTGGCACTCCCCGTGGTCTGACTAGCGCTTTTTTGTAGCCTAGTGTAGTCAATTTAATGCTTTTTATACCCAGGCCTGCTTTCTTTTTCCTGTGTCACAGATGTTAGATTCATATCATAGTCCAAATGCTTACCTTGCCTACTCTTGCAATAAAGTATCTCCACTTTATCTCTGAGATGTGCCCCTGTGACCCAACACCAAAAGCTCTTCTACTTCTAATACCATCTTGATGTGTGCTTCTGGTTGGACTTAGCTCACCTATATAGCAAGTTACCAAACTCTTATAAAAACACTAGGAGATATAAAATGTTAAATGTAATGATTTCACTGAAACATGCATCCTTTTAGCCTTCTCTCTCGTCCCTTTTTCTGTTCACCTTTTCTCTCCTCTCTCAATTACTTTTCTCGAAACTGAACTTTTTTATTGTGATAAATGGGAAAAAATAGGATGAAGTTCGGCATGTCTTTTGCGGCCACACTTACAAGACATGTACGGAGATAAGCAGAAATCAGAGAGCAGTACTGTGAACTCTTGTTATCTGGTTTCAGTATGTACAGGTTGGTCTTTCACTGATGCTTGAGAAAGCGGAAGGAAGAGTGAATGTGGTTGGGCTCTGACGTGGTTAGGGATGTTGAAGGCGGAGTGAAGGATTAGCAGCATTGTCATGAAGAAGTAATGTCTCCCTGTTTTGAAAGTCTGCTCCAGTCTCAGTTTCCCAGGACAATGGGAAGTCTAATATTAAGAGTTACAGTAATATTTCATTTTATTAAAAATGTATTTTAAAATATTTAAAGGAGAAGTGAAATAAAATCTTTCTGAAAGAGTTTGTGGTTGAAGGCTTATGTTTAAATGTATGCTTCAGGTTCTTCAAGAGGAAATAAACATTCAGATAATCTTGATGACTGAAAATTATCACCCCTTTCCCATACTATCATAATCCCCAAATCCCTCAGAAAGTCCTTAAAATAGGCAGTTTCTATAAAAATGAAGTGGAAGGGATGTATTCAAATGCAAAAATGACCTATTTTAGCTAAACTTTACACAGCTTGCACTTAACAAAAAACTGGGATGTGCATTAACTCTGTTGTTTTGGCAATGATAAAAGTCCACATTCAGACATGAGTTAGGAAGGCAAGTTGTTATGCAGTCATGGATGCTATGGGCAGGGAGGAGTTGCAGAAGCTATAAGATCAAAAACTCAGATAAGCCTCCAAGATCATGACATACATTCTTTTCATAATTAGAAAATAATGAAGTTAAATTCTAATTTATGATAACTTGACAAAATGAATGAAAAGTTACCATTTTGTAATAAACTGAAAGAGACTGTAGGTGTGGGGTAGGTAAGAGAGAGTAACCTATTTATTACCTCAATTTTCTATGGATAATCCACAGCGATCTTTTTGAAGACACTCTTGAAAATTGGTTAATAGAAGAATGAACAAGTAAATATTACATGACTGTTTTGAAATATTTGCATTACTCATAAACAATGCAGTGGAAAGTTTTTCAAGGCACATTAAGTGGAAAAAAGAAAAGGAAAAGAAAAAGAAAGCTGCAGATACAGCAGAACATAGTGATGAAATACTGAACAGGAACTAGACTTTTTGAATACTGATTTTGCCACTTAACTAGTTGTAGAAAGAGGAAGTTTTTTTTTTTTTAAGCTGTTTCATACATTGGCTTTCTCATTTGCAAAATGGAGATAAAACAGTACCTACCTTGTAGGGCCACTGTAAGGATCAAATGAGTCATTATATATGAAAGATTTTAACAGTACTTGCTACAAAGTCAGTGCTAAGTTCATATTTATTTACATATAGAATGTTGCAGTTTGTGCTAAATACGCACAGATACATAACTCAAAACTACTTATTTTATATGAACATAGGGATGTGTGCAAGCACACAGAAAAAGATCTATGAATATACATGCTAAACTAATTATCAAAGTGTAGCTATGGGCGTTAAAGGAGATCTTTTGCTTTAAAATTGAGTATTTTACATGGAGAATACAATTCATACATTATTTTTGTGATTAAATTTAAATACTTTTATCCATTCAGTAAAAGCAACTATAAAAAATAATGATTACCTTGACTTATTGGCATAGACATTCATGCACATATCATAAAGTGCAAACAAGCAGATTAAAGATAGTATTAATTATATTTATATGAATTCATTTATGCAAAATTATATGTATTGTACTTGGAATGATAATGTTAATGGCTTCTCTGGTTAGATGACTTGAACTTTCTCCTTTATATACAGATACATGTATACATAATTACACAGATACACATCTATATATTTTTTAAAAACACCATGAAAGCTACTTTATTGTGGGGGAAAGAAAGCAACATCATGCAACACCCTGCATTCAAAATGCATGTTGAAAGCACAGCCAAGTACCATTGGTGAACGGAATGAATTAGAAAGACTATAAATGTACTTACCCATCAAACACCTGGAGTGCAGAGAATTTGGAAGCATCCAAATCATTGCCACTTACTATTCGAGCCTTAAATGAAAAATGAGAAAAAAACAAAACAAAACAAACAGGCTTTTAGCATACAATCACTGCATATATGTGAGTTTGGGACAAGGGTCAACTGCACTAGACATGTAACACCTACTATGACAGATGCTTAGCAGGGTCAGCTCCAAGTCAAAGTGACTGTGTTTTTGTGAGTGGAAGTTTTGAAATCAGCTGTCAGCATTTTAACAAAAGCACTGGCAGAGTCCAGGAAAATATATTCCAAATACTATTTGCCCTTAAAACTTGGTATGGATGGTGAAGATATTACATCAGTCAGGGAGATCATAATCAGCCAGACTTAATAACAGATGCTGAATTTGACCGTAGCAGACCCCTAGGTTGGCACGTGTTAAGCTAAAGTAAGCGCAGCTGGCAAGGTGTAACCTCTTCAGAAATGCAACATATCAGGGGCACACTTAAAGGACAACCAAAGAATGAAAAGCTGGGTAACATGCACATTTCACAGCTAAAACGTAGGAACCAAAACAGGTCTAATATGTCACAAACAAACATGTACAAAGACAAGATCCCTCAGGAGGGAAGAAAAAGTATGATTTAAAACCTTTTCATCCACAGAACTGCTATCTGAAAGAGAATCAGGAAAAGAAGGGATAAATGTTAGATGGAGTACTTTTCAAGAAATCATTTAAACTTATATATGATCAAAGTGTTACTATGTTACATTGTTTAAAATCATTAAAAAATGAACAGGATTTCAACGCTGAACCCCAAGGGATAGTTGGTCCTCACAATTTTAAAAGTATGCCAGAAAATGTGTCAGAATGCTTGAAAAGTATCAAAGGGTGATTACAGGGTTTAATGAAAGACAAAGGGTCGTATAAAGAAGAGAACACAGTTGAAGAATCAGAAGCCCTAGGTGTCATCTGGGGCCCTGCCACTTACAAGCACACTGGGCAAACTACCAAATCCTCTGCAGTCTAGAGTCTAGACCCAACTGCAATAAGGTCACTAATACTTTGCCTATTTGCCTCCAAAAATAGTTGAGAGGATCTGTTGCTATAAATCCATGTGAAAGTAAACCTCAGATGGCTATATTAAAGATGTTTTATTAAGGGATTATTTATTTATGGCTTCTCATATCATAGAACTTGAGAGCTAGAAGATTAAATATACTCCACCTTGCATGTGAGAAAACTGATGCCTGAAGGGGTTAAACAACTTAAGACCATAAAACCAGTAAACAGCAGAAGTAGGACACAGATCCAGGGATCCTGAGCCTCCAAATGCTGCTCTTTAGATCCAATGTTTCAAATGAATTGAATGACACAGAGAGGTGGCTGGCACCCAGTTCTCTAGGCAATTTAAGGAAAAACACAGGGTCAACATTTCTGGTTCCACTGCTCATGGGAACATGTAGATGAACAATGAACGAATGATTTTTTTTTAACTCAAATCAAAATCTTCCAGGGTCATCTTGGCACAGTCCATTCCATCTCAGATAGTACTACTGATCTTTAACTTATTAATTCAGTGTGTCTTATTCGTATAAAGCTGGAGGGACTTCTCTATGAATATAAGTTACCAGGAAAGCTAAAGCTAGAGTAACCTTGGGATTCGTGTGGTCCAAACCCCTCATTTTTATAGATGAGGCCCAGAGAGAGAAAGATTTGTCCAAGGTCGTGGAGCTCAGTTATGATCTTTACTGATGAGAATCTGAAATGTATTTGTTTTCTTGACTCTAAGTATGGTTTGATTAATTAAATACTTTTGTGCAATATTTTAGAGATTTTATAATATCTCAAAGTTATACTTTTGAATATAAAACAGGGTAAAGGACAACAAAGTAATAAAAGGCCAATCTTATTTATGGCCATAAATATTTTAAAACACATATTTTAAAATATAGAAAATTCATCCTTATATTTGAATAATATATCTATGAAGATGTAATCACAACTATGACTTAAAAGCATAAAATAATTTGATATGAATATCAGTTGGTCAGAAATATGTATCTGCATTTCAATAGATACCAAAAAGTCATTTGATAAAACTTCAAAAGCTTCTAAATAACTATTATATGTACTTAAAATACTATTGCAATGCATCTTCCTCATATTTAATGTGTTAAAATACATCTTACTTTCAGAGTTAACAACTTTAGTGTGAAATATTAGGGCATCCCATTATCATTAAAAGCAAAACACAAATGTCCACCACCTTCATTTTAACTTATTTCTGAAATTCTAACTCCTCTATAAATGGTATATATTAAAACATGTAACAGAAAAAAAAATGTTAGAAGGCAAGATACAAAGTTTTTTTTTCAGGAATTACAATTTTAAACTCAGAAAAAACAAAATCAACTAGAAGCCCATCTGGGTTAATAAAATAGGTAGCAAAGTGAATATATATAATCAACACACAAACCAAATACTAACAATAAAAAGTTATCTCCTGCATACTAACAATAACTAGCTGGGAAAACAATGACATGAGATCTGATTTTAAATATCCGATACTGGCATTGTCTCTCATTGGTAAGTGGTTTCCATATTAACTGTCCCCTGAATAAAGGAAATCCTAACAAAGTCAATTATTTTTCAGCTGCCGAATCTGATAATATACTTCAACTTTTCCATCTGATTCATTCAATATTTCATTCATTCATTATGAATTATTTTCTAATAGATCTATAGATTAAACAGTTAAAATCCTAATGGTAAGTTGTAACTTGAAAGTATCCTAATTTCAAACATAATTGGATTAATAAGTGAAAACATCTAAGTTTTTTAAAAGGAGAATTATAAGGAGAGTTTATACAAATATTAAAAATCTATAATAGCTAAAACATGGTGCCAGAAAAATAACTTATTAAAAGATTAGTGAAACAAAATATAGCTAAGTAATCCTTATACTTACGAATCCAATGTAAAAGAAAGGCATATTATTATCAAGACAAAGAGAAGTACTAATAAATTATACTTAGAACATAAATTAAGTATTGTAATATTCATTTGTATCCTCATCTCACACATATCCCATGAAGTTACACATGTAAAAATAATTACATATAAAATAAATAAGTAAAAATAAAAAGGAATATTTATTAACCCTATGGAATGAGAAAATATGTTGAATTTAGAAGTACCACAAAGTTTTGATAAAGTTGTTATGTCCATTTAGTACTTTTGTATATAAAAAGAATTAAAAAGAAAAATAAAATTTACATAATAAAAACATGTAAATTAATATGCTCAGTATAAAAAGAACTCTTACATGTCTATAAGAAATTATTCTAATCCCAATAAATAAATGGTTGAGAATGTGACTAGAGAATTCACAAATTAGAATGCAACAGTGGTAAATAAGCATGAAAAATGATTCAACTGGTTAAAACTATGCCTAATCATGATTTAAAAATTAGCAAAGACTAGGATAATGATATTTTAATTATATTTTTAAAAATCCCAAATGCTTTTGAGGGTGCCATGAATCAGACACTCTGATGTATGGTTAATAACTTTGAAAACTTCAATTAAAACTTTCAGAACCCTTTTAGTGATATCTAACACTGAACTTTGTTTTGGTGAAGAAATCCTTTTTCTGAAGTTAGGGAATTTATTTTTGTTTTGTATTGAATTGTTTCCCCCCAAATTGATATGTTGAGGTCCTAACCTTACATAACCTATGGGAGTAGGATGGTCCCCAATCCAATATGACTGGTATCCTTATGAAAAGGAGGATCTGGAGACAGATACACTCACAAAAAACACATCATGTAAAGGTTGGCATTATGGTGCACAAGCTGTGGAACTGCCTACCAGCAGCTAGGACAGAGGCCTGGATAGAACCTTCCCTAATATTTTCAGTGGGAGCATTGCCATGCTGAGATACCCTGATCTCAAACTTTTAGCTTCCAGAAATGTGAGACAATTAACCTCTATTGTTCACATAGTCATTCAGTTTGTGGTACTTTGCTATACCAGCCCTAGAAAACTGATATAATTTTAAATACTGAGAAAAATCCAAAGAACAGACTGGTGTGTCCATAGGGGAGAGGGCTCGGGGGGATGGGAGAAATATGTGAAGGGACTAAAGAGGTACAAACTTCCAATTATAAAATAAATTAGTCACAGGGATGGAAGTACAGCATAGGGAATATAATCAATAATGTTCTAATGTCTTTGTGTGTTGACAGACGGTAACTACACGTACCTCACTGAGCACTTAGTAATGTATATAATTGCCAAGTCACTGTTGTATACTTAAAACCAATGTAATATTGGATGCCAACAATATTTCAATAAAAAAACCATGTGTAAAGATCTGCATTGTTTTATATTTACATAAAAATTTGAAAATATAATTGATCAAGTATAGAAGTATGGATAGGTTGAAAATTAATGTTCTATGACCTTTATAAAATAATTTGTGACCACTAAAATAAATGAATTTGAAAGACTGTAAAAATGTAGGAAGTATTATATATAATATAGAGACATATGTATATTATACATGTTATATATACATATATTATATATATTACATATATATGTAATAAATACACTCACTCATGATGGCTTCATTTCCTGAAGAATTGCCTTTTATTCCATGTACAGTTATTTTGCTTAACCAAATTCTGATTAAACCTCTAAGTACATGCTGGATATTGTCTGTAATGCTGCTCTCAATGCTCCTTGCCTTAGAAGTCATGTCATTTCACAAACAGGTCATTCTGCAGTTCAGTGACTTAATGTCATTAATATAGGACCATGATACATCCATCGATTTCATAGTGAAAACTCCTCTATAAATGGGATTAAAGTGAATGACTAAATTTTTAGTCTCAAAATTCCATAAACTAAAATTGTTTTAAGACTTATAAAATATTCACTAGGTAAACATCACTATACTATTCAACCATACCTCCTGGGAAGGGAACAAACTAAAATCCCTAAGCTTATAGGAATGCACATAATAAGCATGTCTCCTGAATATTAAACACAGGGGTTCTTGCGTGAGGATCCCCAAAAAGGAAATTTGATTGGGATCTACAGCGACATGTATCCTCCTTAGCCCTCCATTTTTCTTCACATGAAAGTGAAAGAAGGTTTGACCAAGATATATCTATACCTTCTAGCCCCAAATTCTACAGTTGTTTTTATATGTGTAATGAATTTTCAGTATGACAAGGAATATTTAACTCACAAGTTATCAAAAATAAATGTGGTGAGTTAAATACTGTGAGGCAGCTAGTGCCTCAATTTGAGATAGAAAATTGTGAAAACATTATTTTTATAATAAAGATTTTAAAAATCTGTTCTGTTTTCCTCTCTTGATATTTTACCCTTACAACACACTTTTTGAAGGCAGTTTGGATGGAAGAGATCTAAGTTTGTAAAGAATTACAGTTCTAGAGTCTTGTCTATTTTAGGAATTGACTTAATCTTCTTTGCTCTAAAGTCCTTTAATGCTAATATAAACCCCCCATGGCAATATTGTTCACCATCTGCTTCAGAAGTAGCCTTGCTTTATCACCATATCAACATACCTATGACTTTAAAAACGTGTAAAATATCCCTGAAAGTCATGAGATGGGAGCTGAAAATGGAGAAAAAAGCTATGATGTCATCAGAGGATTGAGTTGCCATTAACCTTCACAGGGTACCTACTATGTGTCAGATATTTTTCGAAGCACTTTATCTGTTTTTTTATTGAATCCTCTCAACCGTCTTATAAGGTATCAATATTTATTAGATGCTGCCAGGGCAGAGAAAGCACTTTGCTGTGGTGCACATTTCACTTGTAATTCTGGATGCAACAGAGTGGGAGCTGAATGAGAGATTAATGCTAATATGTCACTTTTTTTTTGTTGTCCACTTATGGGCTGGGAAGGAAACCTGAAAAGTTGAAGCACAATGACAATACAACATATAAGAAGATATGAACAAGTTGTTACAGGAACACAGAGAAAATATCTCCAAATTCTGCAGCCAGAGAGAACACTGGGTTTGAGAAGAATTTATGGGGGAGATGATCTATATGACTGGGTAGTCGACAGATCAGTGAAAGCATTCTTGGCAGATGAAAAAGAATTTGCAAAGTCATTGAAATTAGAAAGAGTATAGAGTATTAGGAACAGAAACATGGGAGTGTGATGGTGAAGAACTTTAAGAAATGAAAGGTAGCTGAACAGGGTTCATAGCATGATAGTCTTTATACACCCTACTAAAGAATTTATACCTTAATTACAATGTAGATTACTTTCAAGCAAGACAGTAACATGTAACATGATCAGAATTTTATTATTTGTTTTTAAAAATCCAGGCCAGTCCTCTGGACTATAATGCAGAACAAGATAATATGAAAGGATACTGCTCTCTGGCCCAACTATACCACAATTCCATACACATGCACAAATGCTAGGTAACAATATAAAACTTTAAAGCATGTCTAAGCTAAAAAAAAAAAAACCCAAAAGTATTCCTCCAATCACTACAAATAAAGTAGCAACTCAAAAATAATAGTGAATAAAGAAGAGCCAAACATGCTCACAAGGATTTTGTAACAATTCATTCAGTAAACATTGGTTAAGTGCCCCCTAAAGTGCTTGGCATTGTAGCAGGGATATAACATTTGATAATAAAGATAAATGTTACTGCAATCAGCACAATGTAATACACTCATATAATACAAATGCATTAGATAAAAATTACCTATGAGACTGGAGAAAAAAGAAGGAAGTTTGCTATCCACCTAGGCACATAGAATGGAAAAATATACCCAGGAAAAATGGAATCTCAGTCCTGTACCAAGTATGGGTACAGATTTCACAGACTGACATATATTTATTCTTTTCATATAAAATACTACTAAGATTTATAATGCATTTGGACACAAAAGAAACCTCAACATATTCCATTAAAGACATATCATAAAGACCAATTAAATAAGAAATAATGGGCTCACAACTTAAACAATAAATAAAACAAAAAAAACTATGTTTGGAATCTTATAAAGATTCCCTAATATGATTTACAGACAAAAAAAAACAGTGCAAATAACGAAATATTTAGAACTAAACTAAGATTAAATATACACAAAGATACACACATGCACACGTATACTTGTGGGATAAATCTGATGTAAAATCTGATGGAGGGTTACAGACTTAAAAGTATATTAACTATATTCAAAAAGTAAATAGACAAGGTAAAAATGCCACTCAAGAAGCTGAAAACAAGAATCATAAGCCCAAAGAAAGTAAAAAACCAGGATAGTAAAGAAAAAAAGGTGAAAATGATGTGAAATTATTTTATGAAAAAAGATTGAATTTTTAAAACTTTAATAAAAGCATAAATGTTTAGCAAGACTGATTAAGAAAAGAGAATATACTTATGATATTATGTACAAGAGATATAGCTGAAGATGCAGCAGAGATTTTTTAAAAGTTTAAGAATATGCTACAAATATACTTATGTGAATTAATGCTAAACCCTAAATGGGTAATTTTCTGAAAACATTCACTACCAAAGTGCACATTTTCTAAAAGATAAAAGTTACCAAAGTTGATGCAAAAATAATTTAAAAAGTAAACAAACCAACTACTAAGGAACTTGAATCAGTGTAAAAATCTCCCCAAGAAATAATATCAGATTATTTTAAAGGTTAAGTTTTATCAAGTCTATTTGAAATTAATACCAATCTTGACTAAAAAAGATAAGGTAGAGTCTTCTGGGAAGATGGCGGTGTGAGCAGGGCAGCGGAAATCTCCTCCCAAAACCATATATATTTGTGAAAATACAACAAATACAACTATTCCTAAAAAAGAGACCAGAAGATACAGAACAACAACCAGGCTACAGCTACACCTGGGAGAAATCAGCACCTCATGAAGCGGATAAGATATACAAAGCCGTGACCTGGCGGGACCCAAACACTCCCCAACCCCAGCGCACTGGTGGGAGGAAAAGAGTCAGAGCGGGGAGGGAGTGGAAGCACAGGCCCGCCAAATAACCAGCCCTGGTGATCTGCGCTGGGAGCACTGACACACATCGTGTGGTGTATCAGAAATTAGAGAAACAGAAGTGCAGGATCTGAGTCGGACGCAACAAGCGGGTCCCATCAGCCGGCTCCTGGGACAAAAGAAAAACGGGCACCATTTTCTTTGTTGTTATTGTTTTTTTGTTTTTGTTTGTTTTTGTTTTTTGTTTGGTTAAAGTCTTAAAGAGACAAGGGCTCAACAGTGGAACAAAATCGTCGCAGTGCACTCAGCCCAGCAGGCTGGGAATATTGGGGAATTTCGAACACCCTGGCCAAGGCTGAGGCAAAAGAGCCATGCAGAGGCTTCCCACAGTGATCAGCAGCCTCCCATTCATTCCCACCCCCAAGCCCCCGCCCAGCCAGCACGGCAAACGGTCGGGGAGGCTCCACTGCTGAGGAAGAGCAGAGGAGCAGCCCTGCCCACAGCATCCTCACAGAATCTACTCCCGGCAGGTGCGCAGATAAGCGGGAAGGACCCCAGAACCCACATCAAGGGCTGGAAATCACCAAGGGGACCAGAAGGCACCCAGTGAGACTTCAAACCCCACAGTGCTATAGGCTAGGCTGAGCGTGACACCACACACAGGCAGCTCTGGGGAATATCACAGAGACTGCCTCCTGGTGGGCGAGAAACCAGTTGAGGCCCCGGAGAAGGACAAGGAGAACAACAAGCAGGAAGGGACTTTGTTCTCCCAGCTGACACATGTGGCACCTGCCAGCAACCACTTCTATCACCATGAAAAGACAGAGGAATATGGTACAGACAAAGATTACCCAGACAACCCCAGAGAGAGAGCATGATGGGATAGATTTATACAATCTTCCTAAAAAAGTATTCAGAATAAAAGTCATAACCATGCTGATGCATCTACAGAGAAATATGCAAGAGGTAAGGGAAGAAGTGAGGAAAGACAATGCAGAAATCAGACAAGCGATCAACAGGCTTAAGAGCAGAATGGACTAGGTGCAAGAGACTGTTAATGGAATAGAAATCAGAGAACAGGAATACAGAGAAGCTGAGGGAGAGAGAGATAAAAGGATCTCTAAGAATGAAAGAATATTAAGAGAAATGTGTGAACAATCTAAACGGAACAATATTTGCATTATAGGAGTACCAGAAGAAGAAGAGAGAGAAAAAGGGATAGAAACTATCTTTCAAGAAACAATTGCTGAAAACGTCCCCAAGTAGTGGAAGGAAATAGTTTCTCAGACATAGGTAGCAGACAGATCTCCCAACACAAGGGACCCAAGGAACACAGCACCAAGACACATAATAATTAAAATGGCAAAGATCAAAGATAAGGACAGAGTATTAAAGGCAGCCAGAGAGAGAAAAAAGATCACCTACAAAGGAAAACCCATCAGACTATCATCAGACTTCTCAACAGAAACCTTACAGGCCAGAAGAGAATGGCATGATATATTTAACGTATTGAAGCAGAAGGGGCTTGAACCAAGAATACTGTATCCAGCACGATTATTATTTAAATTTGAGGCAGAGATTAAACAATTTCCAGACAAGTGAAAGCAGAGGGAATTTGCCTCCCACAAACCACATCTACAGGATATCTTAAACGGACTGCTCTAGATGGAAACATGCCTAAGGCTAAAAAGATGTCACCAGAGAAAAAAAGTCATAACAAAGAAAGCAGACCATCCAAATACTAACTAAAGGCAAAAAGTAAAATCAACTATCCACAAAAACAGTCAAAGGAAATGTAAAAGAGTAGAGAATAAAACACCTAGTATATAAGAATGGAGGAGGAATAAGAAGAAGAGAGAGAAATAAAGAACCATCGACTGTGTTTATAATAGCTTAACAAGAGACTTAAGTTATACTGTTAGATAGTAAAGAAGCTACCCTTGAACCATTGGTAACCACGAATCTAAAGCCAGCAATGGCAATAAGTACATATCTATCGATAATCACCCTAAAGGTAAATGGACTGAATGCACCAATCAAAAAACACAGGGTAATAGAAAGGATAAAAAAGCAAGACCCATCTGTATGCTGCTTACAAGAGACTCACCTCAAACCCAAACATATACACAGACTAAAGGTGAAGAGATGGAAAAAAATATTTCATGCAAACAACAAGGAGAAAAAAGCAGGTGTTGCAGTACTTGTATCAGACAAAATAGACTTCAAAAAGAAGAAAGTAGCAAGAGATAAAGAAGGACATTACAAAATGATAAACTAGTCAGTCCAACAAGAGGTTATAACCATTTTAAATATATATGCACCCAACACAGGAGCACCGACATATGTGAAACAAATACTAACAAAATTGAAGGAGGAAACAGAAAGCAAGGCATTCATTTTAGGAGACTTCAACACACCACTCACTCCAAAGGATAGATCAACCAGACAGAAAATAAGTAAAGACACAGAGGCACTGAACAACACACTAGAACAGATGGACCTAACATACATCTACAGAGCTCTACACCGAAAAGCAACAGGATACACATTCTTCTCAAGTGCACATGGAACATTTTCCAGAATAGACCACATACTAGGCCACAAAAAGAACCTCAGTAAATTCAAAAATATTGAAATTCTACCAACCAACTTCTCAGATCACAAAGGTATAAAGCTGGAAATAAATTGTACAAAGAAAACAAAAAGACTCACAAATACATGAAGAATTAACAACATGGTCCTAAATAATCAATAGATAAATGACCAAATTAAAACAGAGATCAAACAATATATGGAGATTAATGACAACAATAACACAAAGCCACAACTTCTGTTGGACGCAGCAAAGGTAGGTCTAAGAGGAAAGTATATTGCAATCCAGGCCTATTTAAAGCAGGAAGAACAATCCCAAATTAATAGTCTAAAGACACAATTATTGAAATTGGAAAAAGTAGAACAAATGAGGCCCAAAGTCACCAGAAGTAGGGACATAATAAAGATCAGAGAAGAAATAAATAAAATTGAGAAGAATAAAACATCAGAAAAAATCAATGAAACCAAGAGCTGGTTCTTTGAAAAAATAAACAAAATTGATAAATCCCTAGCCAGACTCATTAAGAGAAAAAGAGAATCTACACACATAAAGAGAATCAGAAATGAGAAAGGAAAAATCACAATGGACCCCAGAGAAATACAAAGAATTACAAGATAATACTATGAAGATCTATATGTTAACAAGGTGGAAAACCTAGAAGAAATGGACAACTTCTTAGAAAGATACAACCTTCCAAGACTGACCAAGCAAGAAACAGAAAAACTAACCAGACCAATCACAAGCAATGAACTTGAATCAGTAATCAAAAAACTACACAAGAACAAAACCCCCGGACCTAATGGATTCACCTCTGAATTCTACCAGACATATAGAGAAGAAATAATACCCATTCTCCTTAACGTTTTCCAAAAAATAAAAGAGGCAGGAATACTTCCAAACTCATTCTATGAAGCCAGCATCACTCTAATACCAAAAACGGGCAAAGACCTCACCAAAAAAAAAAAAAACTACAGACCAATATCCCCGATGAACGTATATGCAAAAATACTCAACAAAATATTAGCAAACTGAAATCAAAAATACATCAAGAGGATCATACAACATGATGAAGTAGGATTCACCCCAGGGATGCAAGAATGGTACAACAGTCAAAAATCCATCAACAAAAAGAAGAACAAAAACCACATGATCATCTCCATAGATACTGAAAAAACATTTGACAAAATTCAACATCCATTCATGATAAAAATTCTCAACAAAATGGGTATAGACGGCAAGTACCTCAACATCATAAAGGCTATATATGACAAACCCACAGCTAACATCATACTTAACAGTGAGAAGCTGAAAGCTTTTCATCTAAGATCGGGAACAAGACAGGGATGCCCACTCTCTCCACTGTTATTCAACATAGTACTGGAGGTCCTAGCCACAGCAATCAGACAAAACAAAGAAATGCATGGCATCCAGATTGGTAAAGAAGAAGTCAAATTGTCCCTATCTGCAGATGACATAATATTGTACATATAAAACCCTAAAGAATCCACTACAAAACTACTAGAACTAATATCTGAATTCAGCAAAGTTGCAGGATACAAAATTAACACACAGAAATCTGTTGCTTTCCTATACACTAACGATGAGCAAACAGAAAGAGAAATCAGGAAAACAATTCCATTCACAATTGCATCCAAAAGAATAAAATACCTAGGAATAAACCTAACAAAGGAAGTGAAAGACCTGAACTCTGAAAACTACAAGACACTCCTAAGAGAAATTAAAGAGGACACTAATAAATGGAAATTCATCCCATGATCTTGACTGGGAAGAATAAATATTGTCAAAATGGCTATACTACCTAAAGCTATGTACAGATTCAACGCAATCCCTTTCAAAATACCAATAACATTCTTCAATGAACTGGAACAAATCGTTCTGAAATTCATATGGAACCACAAAAGACCCCGAATCGCTAAAGCAATCCTGAGAAGGAGGAATAAAACAGGGGGAATTATGCTCCCTGACTTCAAGCTCTACTACAAAGCCACAGTAATCAAGACAATTTGGTATTGGCACAAAAACAGACCCACTGACCAATGGAACAGAATAGAAAATCCAAACATTATTTCAAACATATACAGTCAATTAATATTTGATAAAGGATCCTTGGATATACAGTGGGGAGATGACAGCCTCTTCAGCAGCTGGTTTTGGAAAAACTGGACAGTTACATGTAAGAGAATGAAACTGGACTACTGTCTAACCCCATACACAAAGTAAACTCAATATGGATCAAATACCTGAATGTAAGTCATGAAACCATAAAATTCTTAGAAAAAACATAGGCAAAATCTCTTAGACATAAACATGAGCGACTTCTTCATGAACATATCTCCCCGGGCAAGGGAAACAAAAGCAAAAATGAACAGTGGGACTATATCAAGCTGAAAAGCTTCTGTAGAGCAAAAGACACCATCAGTATAACAGAAAGACATCCTACAATATGGGAGAATATATTCATAAATGACATATCCGATAAGGGGTTGACATCGAAAATATATAAAGAATTCACACACCTCAACAAACAAAAAGCAAATAATCCAATTAAGAAATGGGCAGAGGACATGAATAGACATTTCTCCAAAGAAGAAATTCAGATGGCCAACAGGCACATGAAAAGATGCTCCACATCGCTAATCATCAGAGAAATGCAGATTAAAACCACAATGAGGTATCATCTCACACCAGTGAGGATGGCCAACATCCAAAACACAAACAACAACAAATGTTGGTGAGGATGTGGAGAAAAGGGAACCCTCCTACACTGCTGGTGGGAATGCAAATTAGTTCAACCATTGTGGAAAGCAGTATGGAGGTTCCTCAAAAAACTCAAAATAGAAATACCATTTGACCCAGGAATTCCACTCCTAGGAATTTACCCTAAGAACGCAGCAGCCCAGTTTGAAAAAGACATATGCACCCCTATGTTTATCGCAGCACTATTTACAATAGCCAAGAAATGGAAGCCACCTAAGTGTCCATCAGTAGATGAATGGATAAAGAAGAAGTGGTACATATACACAATGGAATATTATTCAGCCATAAGAAGAAAACATATCCTACCATTTGCAACAACATGGATGGAGCTAGAGGGTATTATGCTCAGTGAAATAAGCCATGCCGAAAAAGACAAGTATCAAATGATTTCACTCATATGTGGAGTATAAGAACAAAGAGAAAAACTGAAGGAAAAAAACAGCAGCAGACTCACAGAACCCAAGAACGGACTAATAGTTACCAAAGGGAAAGGGACTGGGGAGGTTGGGTGGGAAGGGAAGGAGAAGGGGGGAAAAAGGGGCATTATGATTAACAGATGTAACGTTGGGGGGGCACAGGGAGGGCTGTTACAACTCAGAGAAGACAAGTAGTGATTCTATCGCATCTCACTATGCTGATGGACAGTGACTGTAATGGGGTAAGTGGGGGCGACCTGATTAAGTGGGGAATTCAGTAACCATAATGTTGTACATGTAACTGTAGATTAATGAAACCAAAAAAAAAAAAGATAAGATAGACACAGAATGGAAACAGAAGGAAAGGTACCCAGCTAACTTTTTAAGGATAGTACAAGCTTGACTTTGAAATCAGAAAATGATAGTACATAATGAGATTATATGTCAGTATCATAAACGAAGTCAAAAGCAAAATCCTAAATAATATATTTTAACTCGACCCTACAGTTTGCATGAATGTATGTATTTATTCAAGTTGGGTTTATCCCTGAAATAAAATAGTGCTTTAACAATATAAAACTCATTTGGAATTCTACTTCTCAGAAAAATGCATAGACTCACTTTCCCTATAACTTTCATTAAATACAACTAAAAACTTTGGGCATTATATATAAAACATACATATATATATGAATATATAATTTGGAATGAAGTGTGTATATATATATATATATATATATATATATATATATATATACACACACACATATAACTTTGGGCATTATATATATACTTTGGACTTTGGACTAAAAGTACAAAATGGTGGGGAGTTCCCTGGGTTTTCCATTTGCCTCAAACACCCCAAACTGATTATTGAAGAAGGCAGCAACCCAGAAATGTCAATGATAAAGACAAGAAAAAGCCTCAAGGCAGCCTACTTTCTGTAGCAGAAGGATCAAGAAATAGGCCAGCAAGACTGAGAACCTTTAAACAATAATCAACTGGCTCTAGCCAAACATCACAGAAAAACCTGTGCCCATTCCCACTCCCATCAGCAAAGATCTAGACTTCTAGTAGTGCCCAGACCTCTACCTTTACCAGGCTGTAACAAGGTACTCCAGCACCCCCACAGGCTGCTGTCAGAGAAGGCCAAGTGAGGAGGGAGAAACCACACAGAACCTAACGTCTCCCAAAAATAAGTGGCAATGAGGCACACTTCCCCTCCTCACTGGAGTGGTGTTAGAGGAAGCCTATGGGAAAGTCAGGACTTTCACCACTGCCCAACAGTGACAAGGTCACCTCCACAATGTCAGTGGTAGCCTTATAGGAAGCAGCAGTTAGGCACCCAGTCCCCTCTAAGCTAGGGTGGTATAAGCAGAAACCTACTGGGAAGCCTCAATTCCCAGTCATACCCACAGTAACAGGAAGTCCCTCCCCCTAAGTATGTATGAGAACTGTGTAGAGAACCTGGACTTCCACCTCCACTTGGCAGAAATTTATCAGAGCTCCCATTCAATCACTGGGGAAGTGTCAGACAAATCCTCTAAAATACAAGATTTAAATAAGATCCAAAGACTTCTGACATAATACCCAAAATGTCCAGGTTTCCATCAAAAATCACTTGTCATGACAAAAACCTCATAGTGAATGAGAAAAGACAACAGATAATATAGATGTTAGAATTATCTGACAAGGATTTTAAAACATCCAATATAAAATGTTTCAACAATTGTAAATATGTCTGAAACCAATGAAAAAATAGCAAGTTTTAGTAAAAGGTAGACAGTCTTAGCAAAGAAATTGAAGATATAAAAAATGGAAATTTTAGAATTAAAAAATGTAACTGAAATAAAATGTGCAATGGATAGGTTCAACATCCATTTAAGAGAAAACTAATCAGTGAACTTGAAGCTAGAGCACTCAAAATGATACAATCTGAACCTACAGAGGCTGAGAAAATAAACGAACAGCCTCAGGAACATGTGGGATTATGATTATATAAAAATCTAATATTTACCTCATTGGAGTATCAGAAGGACAAGAAAATGAGGAATGGGATTGTATGAGTATGCTTGAGCTGCTGTAACAAAATTCCATAGACTGGATGGTTAAGCAACAGCCATTTACTTCTTACAGTTCTAGTGGCTGGAAAGTCCAAGATCAAGGGCCATCAGATTTAGTTCTTGGTAAGGGTAAGAAAACTTCCTGGCTTGCAGATGTCCACCTTTTCACCATCCCCTCATGTGACAGAGAGAAAGTGGACTCTGGTTTTTCTTCTCATAGGACACTGATCCTACCATGGGGTCTCACCCTCATGGCTTCATTTAAATCTAATGAACTCCCAAAAGCCTCACCTTCAAATACCATCATCACACTGGAAGTTAGTGTTTCCACATGTAAATTTTGGGAGGACACAAGCATTCAGTATATAACAGGGCTGAAAATGTACTCAATGAAAAGGAAGACTGAAAAATTCCCCAAGTTTGGCAAAAATTAAATAAACCAAAACAGAAACCTACAGAAGAAGCTGAGTGAACCGTAAACAGGACATACCAAAAGAAATTCATATCAAGACACATCACAAATGCTTGAAAACTAAAAGCAAAAAATATATATATATGGAAAGCATTCAGAAAGAAATGGCACATTATCTACTGTGAAAACAATTTGAATATTGCTTATCAGAAACCATACAGGCCAGAAGGAAATGTTATAATTCTTTTTTAAGTGTTGAAAGAAGAAATTATCAATCTAGGATTTCATATCTGGTACAAATATATCTTCAGGTATGAAAAAGAAATCAAGACATTCAGATGAAGAAAAACTAGGAGACACATTGTAACCAATCAGCCTACTCTAAATGGCTAAAGGAAACTTTCTAAATAGAAAGTAAATGACAAAAGCAACATTCTTGGGACATCCAAAAACAAGAGAGACTTTAAGAGAAAATACGTATTTTAAAATGTTAAAAGCAAAACTATGGGTGAGTACAATACACTTGCCTTCTCCTCGAGTTTTCTGTATTTGTGATAGTTGAAAAATTATAACACTATCTACTGTGGTTCTCAGTGTATACGTATGTCCACTTTCACCATTCTTGTTCAACATGGTAATAGAAGTCCTAGCCTCAGTACTCGGAAGAGAAAAAGAAAAGCATTTATATTGGTAAGGAAGAAGTAAAATCATCGCTACTTGGAGATGACATAATAGAATATATAGAGAAAACCTTAAATATTCCACCAAAAAACTATTAGAAGAAATGAATCAGTAAAGTGGCAGGATGTAATAACAATATACAGAAATCTATTGTGTCTTTATATATTAGAACCAAACTATCAGAAAGAGAAATTAAGAAAACAATCCTATTTACAATTGCATCAGAAAGTATAAAATACTTAGGATAATTTTAACTGAGAAAGTGAAAGACCTGTATTTGAAAAATTTAAGACATTGATAAAAGAAATAGAAAATGACATAAATAAATATACCATGTTCATGGATTGGAAGAATATTGCTAAAATGTCCATACTACCCAAAGCAATCTACAGATTCAATGCAATCCCTATCCAAATACCAGGGGCATTTTTTACAGAATAGATCAAATAATCTAAAATTTGTATGGAACCATAAAAGACCTGAAGCAATCTTAATATCATACTTCCTGATTTCAAACTACAACAAAGCCATAGTAATCAAAATAATATGATACCAGGACCAAAAAAAAAGACATAGATCAATGGAACAGAAGAGAGAGCCCAGAAATAAACCCATGATTGTGTGGTCAATTAATCTACAACAAAGGAGGCAAGACTATACAATGAGGAAATGATAGTCTCCAATAAATGGTGTAAAAACTGGACAGCTATATGCAAAATAAGTAAAACTGGACCACTTCCTTACACCATATAAAAAAGTAGACTTGATACAGATCACAGGTAATACCCGAAACCATAAAACTCCTGAAAGAAAACATGGGCAGTCAACCTTGGGACATTGGCCTTAGGAGTTATTTTCTGGACACAATTTTTCAGGCAAGGGAAACAAAAGCAAAAACAAACAAGTGGGTCTACATCAAACTAAAAAACATCTGACCAGTGAAGGAATCCATTAACAAAACAAAAAAAAGCAACCAACTAAATGATACAATATATTCACAAATGATATAGTCAACAATGAGTTAATATCTAAAATATATAAAGAACTCACAAAACACAACACCAGAAAAGACAAATAATCCAGTTTGAAAATTGGCAGAGGACTTGAATAGACATTTTTCATTTTTCTAAAAAAGACATACAAATGGCTAAGAGACACATGAAAAGATTTTCCACATTACTAATCATCAGGGAAATGCAAATTGAAACCCACAATGAGCTATCACCTCATCCCAGTCAGAATGACTAAAATCAATAAGACAAGTGTTAGCAAGGATGTGGAGAACAGGGAACTCCTATGCACTGTTGGTGAGAATGTAACTGCTGCAGCAACTGTGAGAAACAGTATAGAGGTTCCTCAAAAAATTAAAAATGGCAATACCATACAAAATGATAACCTTACCTATGAGCATTTACCAGAACAAAATGAAAACACCAATTTGAAAAGGTATGCACCCTTATGTTTATCAGAGCTTTATTTACAATAGCCAAGATATGGAAGCAACCTAATTGTCCATCAATAGAAGAATAGATAAAAAAAGAGGTGGTATATGTACACAAGGGAATATTATTCAGCCATAAAGAAGAGTGAACTCTTGATGTTTGGGACTACATGGATAGACAAAGAGGGTATTATGCTAAGTTAAATAAGTCCAACAGAGAAAGACAAATACCATATGATTTCACTTATATGTAGAATATAAAAAAATTAAAATGAAATAGATAACTGAGAAAAAGACTCATAAACAGAGAATAAACTGGTGGTTTCCAGAGGAGAGGAGGGCTGAGAGTAAGTGAACTAGATGAAGGGGATTAAATACACTTCCAGTTATAAAATGAGTCACAGGAGTAAAGATGCAGCATGAGGAATATGTCAACAATATTGTTATAATTTGGTATGATGACAGACGGTTATTACATTCATTGTGGTAAGCATTTTGTAATGTGTATTAATATTGAATCACTATATTATACAGCTAAAACTATTATTATGTCAACTATACGTCAATTTTAAAAAGTAATAATACCAAATGCTGGAGAGGATGCACTGAAATTGGGTCTTTCATACATTGTTGGTGGGAATATAAAATAATAACTCTGGAAAATAATTTGACAGCTTCTTATAAAAGTAAATATACACTTGCAGTACAATCAGAAATTGCACTCCTGGGCCTTAAAACTGGAAACAACGAAACGTGACTCAGTAAGTGCATAGTTGAACAAATTGAGATACATCCATATCATAGACTACTACTCAACAATAAAAATAAAGTATTGTTACAGACAACAACTTAGAATTCAAGGGCATTATGCTAAGTGAAAAAAATCCACAGGCCAGTATTATATGGTTCCATTTATATAATATTCTTGAAATGATAAAAGTATAAAGATGGAAAATAGATTAGTGGTTTCCAGGGGTTATAAATGGTTAAGGTGGGGAGGGGTGAATAAAAATGACCAAAAAGGGATAGCATGAGGGAGAAATCTGTTTAAGGATTGAATAGTTCAGAATCTTGATTTTAGTGGTCACTACACAAGCTACATGTGACAAAATGACAACACTAAACACACACGTTGCACCAAGGTCAAATTCCTGGTTTTGATATTGTACTCTAATTATTTAAGATGTAACTATTGGTGGAGACTGAGTGAAGGGTACATGTGACCTCTGTACTTTCTTTTAACACTCCATGGATCCATAATTTTTTTACATAAAATAAATAAAACTTAAAACCACAGTGAGATTCTATGGCATACATCATAGAATGGCCAAAAATTAAAGGCTGATAATAACAAGTTTGATAAGTATGTGGAACAACTCAACTTGCTTATACTGCAGGTAACTATGTAAAACGCTACAATCAACATTGGAAAATGGGTTATTTCTTAAAAATTTAAAGATATACTTCCAGATGACCCAGGTCTTCTACTACAAGAAAAGTGAAAACATGTCCACACAAAGACTTAAACACAAAGATTCACAGCAGCTATTTAAGTAATAACTAAATGTTGGAAACAACAATAATACCAACCCACAGAAGAATGTAGAAACAAATTTTCTATATCCATAGAACAAGCAATACACACTAACATGTGGATGGGTTTCAAAAATACTATATTGAGTGAGAGAAGCCAAATGCAAAAAAAATTTTTTTAAGTCTGTAGTATTCCATTCCATTCCAGGTTAACACCAAAAAAATCAATTTATAGTAACTAAAATCAGATCAGCAAGTGCCTAGCACAGCAGGTTGGGGGAACTCACTGCAAAGTGGCATGAGGAAACTTTGTGATGACGAACATTTTCTCTATCTTCATTGTGAAGGGGGTTATATGGGTGTGTTCAACAGTCAAATATATGAAACTGTGCATTTAAAAAGGATATATTATATATATATGTATACATATATAGATATAGCTATTCCTCAATGAAGTTGATTCTAAAAGTCCATCAGTACAATTTACCATGTTAACGAGTTGAAAGAAAACACAAAATTTCCTCATTTGTACAGTAAATGGTTAATAAAATAATTTATGAATTACCAAAAAACTAATGAATCAAAACAAAATCAACTTAAACCAAGAATCTTCAGCAATTTATTCACTTTGATAAGATGTGTATTAAAAACACAGCACACCATACATAAATGATAAAACGTTAGGTCAGGAATAAGGCACATATGTCTGCTATAATTTCTACAGTTTAACACAGTATTCCAAAGACCCAGCTAATTCAGTAAGAAAAAAATATCATAGTCTTTATTTCAATACATTACTGGTACATAAAAATAGAAAAGATTCTACAAACAATTAAAACTATTAAGAAAGCTCATTAGGGTCACTCTGTAAGATCAACATGCAAAACTAAATACTATACCTATATGTTAATGAGAACGAGTTAGGAAACAACCTACCAACAAATACCATTCACAATAATACAAGGGTAATATTACGTACATAAGAAAAATCTAACAAGTACAAAACCTTTACAAAGAAAATTATTTAAAAAATTTTTGAAAGAGATAAAAGACATAATATAAAACTGCATTATTTTATAAGAAAACTCAATATCTAAAGTCTCCTAAAATTAATCTGTAAAGGTAGTGCACTTAGAATCAATATCACAATGAGGTATTTTCATAGACATCAACAAAACTAATCTAAAATTTATGTAAACAATTAAAGGCCAAGGGTATCCAAGACAACACTGTGAAAAGGAGGAAAGGAGGTGCACAACTGTCCTACCAAATATCAAGGGAAATTCAAAAGCTATGATAATCAGGACAGTATGGTCTTGTCATAGAACAGATAAGTCATTAGAATCAAAGAGCCCCAAAATACATGAAAACACACATATACATGAGGGCTTATATAAAAGAAATAGTACAAATCCATGAGAAATTAATGAGGTTGGCATAACTGGTTTTCTACATGGAAACAAAGAAAAATTAGATTCATTTCTAAAAGCATGCATATTGAATACATTTTTGGTGCATTAAAACCTAAATGTGAACAAAAGTTTAAATATTTGTAAGTGTGTCTTTATATTTTTAACACAAGATAAAGTTTTAGATGCAACACAGGAAACCATAAATCATAAAGGATGAGATTGATAAATTTTTCACATCAAAAGTAAAACAAACAACAAAAGAACTGGAGAAGATTCTTATATATAACAGATAGAAGATTAGCTTATGATCCACCAAAAAAGATTTTGAAGAAAAATAGTCCAGTAGAAAACTTAAGAAATGCATTTCAACAGGCAATTTATTAAGAGGAAATCTGAATTAACAAACATAGGAAAGGATTATCAAACTCTTCAGCTTTGAGAATTGTGCAAATCAATAGAGCGGTGTTATATCATTTAACAACCACTGAAATAAAAATATCTGAGATTGCCACATTATAAATGGAAACCTTCATGAAGTGCTGTTGGTAGTAAAAACTTATATGACCATTTTGGAGAACAAAATCACAATTTTTATTAAGGTTGAAATTTGCTCACCCTATTGCCCAACAATTCTGTGTCTAGGAATGCAATACAAACTCTTGCACATATATATCAGATTTCATGTAGAATAATGTTTATCATATTATGTGTAAAGGAAAAAAATATGACATAGTATAAATGCCTATTAACAGGTAATGGATACATTATTAAAAAATGGGCAGAGGATATGAACAGACAATTCTCCAAAGAAGAAATTCAGATGACCAACAGGCACATGAAAAGAGGCTCCACATCACTAATTATCAGCAAAATGCAAATTAAAACCACAATGAGATATCACCTCACACCAGTAAGGATGGCCAGCATCAAAAAGACTAAGAACAACAAATGCTGGCGAGGATGTGGAGAAAGAGGAACCCTCTACACTGCTGGTGGGAATGTATGCTAGTTCAACCATTGTGGAAAGCATTATGGAGGTTCCTCAAAAAACTAAAAATAGAAATACCACTTGACCCAGGAATTCCACTCTTAGGAATTTACCCAAAGAATACAAGTTTTCAGATTCAAAAAGACATATGCACCCCTATGTTTATTGTAGCACTATTTACAATAGCCAAGATATGGAAGCAACCTAAGTGTACATTATTAGATGAATGGATAAAGAAGAGGTGGTACATATACACAGTGGAATACTATTCATCCATAAGAAAGAAACAAATCCTACCATTTACAACAGCACGGATGGAGCTGGAGGATATTATGCTCAGTGAAATAAGCCAGGAGGAGAAAGACAAGTGCCAAATGATTTCCCTCATTTGTAGAGTAAAACAACGAAGCAAAATTGAAGGAACAAAACAGCAGCAGACTCACTGAGTTCAAGAAAGGACTAGCAGTTACGAAAGGGGAAGGGTGGGAGATAGCAGGTGTGGAGGTAGGGAGAAAGGGATTGAGGAGTATTATGATTGGCAAAAATGCTGTGGGGGTATCATGGGGGAAGACAGTGTAGCACCGAGAAGGCAAATAGTGACTCTGTGGCATCTTACTATACTGATGGGCAGTGACTGCATTAGGGTATGGGGGGGACTTGATAATATGGGTAAATGTAGTAACCACATTGTTTTTCATGTGAAACCTTCATAAGAGTGTATATCAATAATACCTTACTAAAAAAAATAGGTAATGGATACATTTTGTATATTCATATAGTGAAATACATTAAAATGAATGAATTTGACCAATATGCAAACTGAATATTTTTCAAAACCATAACATTGAGTTAAAAAAATTGCAGAATTAGTATAGCATCATATATATAAATATTTTTAAATCATAAATCTACTTTTATAGTATTTATTGATAGTAAAATTATGATAACATAGCCTGAAAGGATATGAATTTTTTAATAATAATTGTCTGTAGGGAAAGAAAAGGGTGAGACCAGAGAGCCAAATAACCTTTAAGGAAGAGCAATATCTCCTTTCATATCCCCCTATTCACCACCAAACAACACTCCTCTCTGCCTCTTATGACTGCCCCCCAAGCGTCCTTAAGTATTTGGCTTTCCATTTGCCCAACTCATACTATCCGTTGATGACAGGGACCTCTCTGGCGAATTACCCATTAGGTATGGCAGGGTATATAGAGCAAGTAAGAAGGAAACAGTAATTACTTGTTGGAATCATTGTATCTAGGAACTAAAGAGCTTGCAGAGAACATATTGCCTAGTGATTTTTAAAGTGTGTTCTGAGAAGCCCTAGGGTCCCCCAGTAGGCTCTTGGCATGCAGAAGGAGCTTGGCAGGCCAGACTCTGCACACATCACCTCTGAATTATGTACAGTAGTTCTGATTTTATCTGCTTTATTATTGGGGTTCCAAATAAGACTCTGTTTACAAAAACATTTCTCACGAAGAGAAGGACAAAACCACTAATTTTAGGCATTCACTATATTTTTTATAAGGAAATAAAAGTCATTTCTAATAAGGTCACATACATTGTTCTCCTATTTCAACAGATTTGATATACAGAAGTCTCGGAATAGGAAGTTGCTAAGGAAGGTATGTGGGAGCCTGTGATTTCTAATGTCCATCTTGACGTACCATATAAACAGGAGGATGTTCCTCCAAGTGTCAAGTTGGAAGTGAATGGATACTTATATTTAATTTACCAACACAGCAATTCTGGTGTAAATTCAGGGAGGAAAGAGAAGGTAAATTTGCTCCCTTAAATTTTACAGTCTGTATCATACACTTCTCTAACAGCTGGATGAGAAAGAGTCATCATATACTGGTAGGGGCATAACTTGAGGATTCATGTAACCTGGTGAGAACCCTGCAAATAAGCATTATGTGTTAAAGAAAGTGCAATGGTGTATGAGCTTTTGGAAAGCAATTGTTTACTCTTGTCTGAGGTGCAGGAGGACTAAGTCATCAGGGTTCCATTTCTGCTGGTTGGCTTAGGAATCTCTAATGGAAGTCATTCATGAGGCTCATCTCTTCCAGGAAATCACTAAAAAGGGGGATAATTATATTAAGTATCAAAGCTCATGAGGAAGAACATTCACAAAAACCAACTTTGATCTTTATTCCAGGCTCTGCTTAATGATTTGGAAAACAAATAATCATTAATTTTCACAAAAAGATGTCATATGGCTAGAGCTATAATGTTCAAATAACTTTCAATTATATTTTTTCCTAATGAGTGGAAGCTTCTTTTAATCATTTTGAAATGAACTACTACAAAATGCTCTGTTTTATTCCTGTAGTATCATCACGTCTTCAAAACACGGAAAGCAATCTCACTTCCCACGCAATACACTGAAGACACAGGAGTTGATCTGCATTCAGATCTCATTCCACCTAACTAATGGAATGACAATATTTTTTTCTCTCCTTCCTTCTACAGCATCTTTGAAAAGTGCTGTCTTATGTAGAATTTCTCAGGTTAAGAATTTTCTATTGCTATTTCTACTTTAAACAGGAGGACCTGCAATGGTATTTAGAAATATGTGTAGAATAACCCCCTTCCCTGCTAGTGCCCAAGGAAGATGGTGTTGCCACCAATCAAAGTGACTTTGATAGAGAATGGGTTGTCACAGCCCATCTGAACATAATTTGAAGGGGGAGAGGGAATATTCTTGAATACCCCCATCCCTTTAACTCACAACCCACACTATTTCATAATGAATCCACCTCTTATCAAGAAGGGCTGTATAAACAGAGCCTATAAGGTGTTGATTATTCTGAATGAAGATTACTATGCACAAAAGTTTTTGTATTAGTCAGAAAATACAGTTTATAAAACCTTTTCTGTTGCAAGAGAAGTTTCTATTTTTAGCTTGGAGTTTTGTAAAACATAGTTGTAGGCTGGGACAGCCACAGATGGAAAACATTTTCAATCCTAAACAGGAAAACATCTGTTGATGCAGTGGGTATAGAAGATAGAAAAGGTGAGTGGAATATCCCCATGGGCAGGTGGAGAGTATATGAACCCTACTGTAGGTAAAGGATCTGAAAGTTTGTACCTATTTTCCAGGTTTTGACTCACTCCATACATCAGAATTCTTCCCAGCTGAATGAATAGAAGCAAACTACTCAAGATAGAACAGCTACATGGACTGCTTCCTCCTCTGAGTTTTCTGAGGAGTGCCTCTGTCTAGAGAGTTGCTCAAATATGTAATATACCCCATAGAGGACTCCTTCTCTTGCAATTACTAAATCAGCCCATGAAGGGAAATTCAGATGACTGTACACCTTTACCTCTTTTTAATCTATGTCCCTATTTTTAAGACAAAATAGTAGAAATGGAGAAAAAATTTCAAGTGACAGCTTAGAAAAGAACAACCCCTTTCCTTTGATCAGTAATTCATACCTAGTTTTGGAGGTAAATCTGTATGTTACGGGGGAAAAAATTTAAGGCAACTTGGTATAATTTGAGACTTGAAATAAAATATTACAATACTATGATTATAATACCAAATAATTTTTTGACCTACATTGTTTCATATTTTAAGTAAAAGGATTTTTTTGTTAAAATACTTTCTGTTGAAATAACAGCAATTCAATTGTCAAGCCCTATATTTGCTACAGAACCAAAAACAGTCACTCCTACAAAACAGAAAACCAGAACATCCTTATATTTCATTAGACACTCGAAAAATTCTCTGAATGTTTTTTTCCAGTTTTACTATGTATGGTATCAAAGTCACAGAAACTGTCACTTTCTTGTCTTTGCTCAGGACAGTTTTCAGTAATTTTTAGTATAAAGGATTAAAATTTCAATCCTCTCAACTCAAATCTTCTCATGGAAGTTTCATTTCAAAGGATACTTTTGACCTTTTTTATGTAATCCTGGAATGAAAATGAAAAGACCTTAAGAGATGATCTAATCTGTTCCTATGTCTCCTTAAAAGTGAACAGCAAAACCATCCCAAAGTAATAATACTATTAAATATAAGAGCTTGAGAGAAGACTTTACTTTCCTTAAATGTTGCCTATCACACTAATTCCCTTTAAACTAACAGCTGAGTTCTTATTCTGTAGGAAAGAAGCTGTTCCAATAAAAGCCAGTTCTGCCTCTGTTCTCAGCTGCATTCCAAAGTTGAATTAATACTGTTAATTTTGAAGACTGTCTCTCCCCCAGATGGTGAACTCCTTCAAATATGGGAACCAGGTCATCTTTACAACAGACTATACATTCTAATTCCATACCTGGCACCTGCTTGTGTAAATCAATTCACAAAAGTACTACATGAGTGTCAGACGTTACATTAAACAATCTTGGAAATGTTCATATTTATATTTGAATGATCATCATTTAAATACAAATAAAAGTCCTTTTCTCTTATAATCATTTTTTCACTTCTGCACTGAGGTAGCCCCTATTTTCAGCTTTATTCCACTCAAATATTGAAAATTTAATTATTGAAATATTAATGACTTAAAATTCAGACAATAGCTCAGACATCTAATTGCAATATGGGATTAAGTTTCAAAATAAAGAAATAAAAATATTAGTCACAATTTTCATATCAAAATGTGTTGTAATAATGCATTTTTCTAACAGTGTTCTAAACAAATAAATTTCAACATGATCAAAGGATGTCTGCTGCATACTAACCTATTTGAAGTAGTTAGCTTGAAAACTAATTAGGAGAATTTGTTTGCAGGAATGCAACTTCACTCTCAAAGTATCTTTCATTACACACAATATAGGAACATATCTGAACAAGAGTACTGATTGATCCAATATTCTGATGTGTGGGGCTTAGTCTGAAAACTCAAACAAGGCAAGTACTTTTTCTGTCTTGCCTGAGTGTGACTGCCAGCACCAACCTTGATTCCACTTTCACTTTTGTCCAATTGCCATTAAATATATGGGCTTATTTGACATTTGGGTCAGTTTAAGACAAATAGGTATCTATTAAGTGTCTTTCCAAAGAAGAATGGAAAATGAGAACAATTGGAGAAAAATTTGATAGGTAAGGTGATACGAAGAGTTAACACATGGAACAGGAAATAAAGGATTAATTGTTCTTAACAAAAGGAGAAGGGATGACTATTTTGCTAAAACTAAAGAAGAAAATAAGTGAACAAAATGTGTGTGAAATGATACTTTTATTCTGAGCAAGTTCATTGCAATTCATTCTGTGTAAATTCTCAAATCTAAAACACTTTTTCACAGCAAATTTGAAAGTATTCTTACTTGATGTGATTTTTTAAGGTTTAGAGGAGTTTAGGTGATCACTGGGATAATTCAAGTTCTTGTTTTAATATATATTCTCTTCAAGGTGATTTGAGGATCAGTAATGATTCATTTTTATAAGAAAGGAAATTATCTACCTTCACAAACCTACACTCTAGGCTTCAGATACTGCTCTCTATATATCATCTCCTACTTCTACAAACATGAGTCTCAGAAGTCCTATCATTCTTTCTCATTTCAGATAGGCAGATTGTTGTGAAATAGAATCACTATATAACTCACATCTGCTGAATGAGTCAAGGGATCTAGAAATACTGCTCTACCAAAAGACAGACTTACTAGAGCTCTTTAAAACTATACCATTGAGGATGACTCTAGTACAAATTGCAGTCACTGCTTTTCAAACTTCAGAAGCAGATCTACTTAGTGACTACCTCTGCTTGGGTGAGTCCCAGGCATCTGAAATTCAGTAAATTTCAAATAGAACTGATCTATTCCTCTGCCAAACTTCCTCTTGCATTGTCTTTGGGTGGAAGTCATTCCCATCTTTTAAGCAGTCATGAAGTCAAAGGCCTTGAAGTCATCTAGATTTTTTTATTCCATTCATCCCCCATATTCAACAAGTCACTAACCCCCATATTCTAAATATGGTTGAAACCACCTCCTAAAGCCCTCTTACACTCATACTCTTCTATCCAGTCCTATTACTGCCATAATTCGGAATTTTTATGATTTCTGTTAAGAGTCAGTATGGTTTTCCTGCCTCTGGATTTCATCAAACTGGTAGAAGTATTTTCTATCATATGTTGTAGAGGGTGTTGTTTGATTTAAAGCTTTCTATTCCTTAATCACCAAAGGATTTAAAACCCACATGGAATTTTTGTTTAAACTTAATTGACCAAAAAATGTACCTTGTCTGCTTCTTCTGACTCCACAAAAAATAATAAAAGACTAAAATATATAAAACCCTTTGGATCAAGAATCAACAGGAAGAGCATAAAGCATGTAATTACTACAAGAAGTAAATTTACTCATATCATAAGTAGCCTTGAGAGAGTCCAGCCTCTGAGGCATCAGGCGTAAGGAATATGAGCCAGAATAAGGGGGCTGAAAGCAAGTGAATGGCTGATCATCTGAATACAGAATTAGCACCTCCAGGTCTTTTTCACCGTCAAGCATAGTCAAGCTGTCACTACTGTAGGAAGGAGACCCAAAGTTTATTCTCATGAGAAATCAGATCAGAGAGAGTTTGGACTCAGAAACTCGAGGCAAATGGTGGCAATGATATAAAATCAGCAAAATAAATAAAATTCTATGTAAGAACTATTCAACTATCACACCCCTTGCTCACTCTGCTACTAGAACCACAGGAGCAGATATATGCCCCTCAGTTAGAAGAACTGGACAAAGCAGAGCCTCAGAGACAACTTGCCCAGAAAGTGGCATTTGCAACACTTCTATACATACACACTAGTGAAAATTCAGGTTTGTCACCCTATTACCCTACAGTGTAACCATTCAGTTATCAATCCCCACCCAAGTACACAGAACTTACATCCATCTTCTCAGTGCCTCATTCTTACATATGAACCTATAGAAAAGGATTACAAGACAATAAAGGACAAACGGCTAATGAAAGGTGGACACAATTCAGAAGATGAACCCAACTGATCCATAGTCAATATGTGGAAAAGAAGCATACATTTTTCAAAAGAATCTGTATATTTAACTTCTTTAGAGAGATAAACTAGATTGCATCATAAAATAAAATGCTATAAAATGTAACTATCAGGAAATAAGAATTTATATTAAAAATCTGATAGCTGAAAATAAAACTATTCAATTAAAATGTTGAGAAAATTGTTCTGAAAATCTCTCAAAAGTCAGAGCAAAAAGAAAAATGGAAAGAAAACAGAAAAGATAAAATACTTCAACCAATTCTGGAAGTCCAACCTCAAGTGAAAAGTACTCCATAGAGAAAAACAAAGAAATTTGTGGAAATTAAACTGATTCAAGAGAATTTTTAAAGGGTTACTATGGACAAAGACATTTCCAAATATAAATATTCTAAAAAAGGTAATGAAGTCTGTGTTATATGGATTCTTTCTCAGGAACAAAGAGGCAACTCCCAAAGAGATAGACTCCAGGCAGCATATAAGGACAATGAAGGGGATTTCCAGAATGACTGCCAATGGAAGTCCCAGGAAGAGGAATCAAACAGGCATCCAGAGTAATAAGCCCTGTATCAAGCCTGAGGCTTGAGGATTCAAAGGTGGAGGTGGTGGGGAGGAGGCTTGACACAATATATTAAGAGCACTATATGTTTGGGAAATAATATTTGACTGATAGGTGTCATAGCACATGTAGGAAAAATACATCATCATAGAAAATCAAGCAAATGAAGCAACAAGGCAATCAATATTTCTAGGGAAAATAAAAAATGTTCAAGTAAGTGAACTTAATAGAAGTTTCCATTGGGTCTGTAGTAAAAAATATATACATAGTCATAGTAAACAAACAAGAACTATTTCAATAGAAAAAGTGAAATATAGAGCAATGTGAAGGCAAGTAAGGAGAAAGATGAAGAGTTTAATACATACCTACTATAAAAACCTAACAGATAATTAGAACCAAGGAATGGCAGTATAAGCACTTTATTTTGACATAAGGAAGTAAACCCAGAAGCTAAGACACTTTTGAAATTTGCTGTGAGGTAAAATTCTGAGGAGACAGAGGTAAGGCTTACTCTAATTTCATTAGAAGTCTTTTAGGATATTGATTAAAACATACATTCTTTATATTATATATATAATTATATAATGACATATATAATTTTATATTATATATATATAATTATAATAATCTAATTAGGCAGGCTTTGATGAATGATAAATTGCTCAACTCAGATTTTGCTTTCCTAGTATGTTTCAACCCCCAGTGAGCAGAGACAGTATCTTGCATGTTTCCCATATAGTTGACACTTCCAGTAACCTTCACTCCTTTGAGTGAATTTATATATTTCTAAGTGGTATGATTTTCTTGCTTCATGAAAGACTTCCCTTAACAAATCTTGGGAATATGAGTCTGCTGGGGTCTTTTACCCTCTGGCTGCTTTTAAGATTTGTTCTTTTACAGAAGTAGAAAAACAAATCCTAAAATTTATATGGAAACACAAAAGACCCCAAATAGAGCAACCCTAAGAAAGAACATTGCTGGAGCAATCACACATCAATTTCAAACTATATTTTAAAACTACAGTAATCAAAACAGTAAGGTACTGGCATAAAAATAGACCAGAGGCCAATATAATAGAAAGCCTAAAAATAAATACTCATATAGGGCAAAATAATATTTGATAAGGGAGCCAAGAATACGAAGTGGAAAAAAGATATTCTCTTCAATAAATGGGTGCTGGGAAAATTGGATATTCACATATAAAACAATGAAGCTAGACCCATACCTTATACCACTCATAAAAATTAATTCAAAATGGATTAAAGACTTAAAGACCAGAAACCATAAAACCATAGAAGAAAACAAAGGAACAAAGCCTCTTTACATGGGTCTTGGCACTGATATTTTTGGATATGACACAAAAGCACAAGCAACAAAATAGACTGTGACTTCATTAGGTTAAAAAACTTCTGTGCAATAAAAGAAATGATCAACAAATGAAAAGACAACCTAGACTTCCGGGAAGATGGCGGTGTGAGCAGGGCAGCAGAAATCTCCTCCCAACACTATATTTAACTACGAAAACACAGCAAATACATCTATTCCTAAAAGAGACGAGAATACACAGGAAAGCGCACAGCGTGCAGCTACACCCGAGAGGGCTCGGCACCCCAAGAGGCGGGTAAGATACGGAGCCGTGACCCGGCGGGACCCGAGCCCTCCCCCACCCCAGCGCACCGGCGGGAGGAGAGGATTCAGAGCCGGGAGGGAGTGGAAGTGCACCCCGCGAAGTAGCCAGCCCCGGGGATCCGCGCAGGGAGCGCTGACCCACATTGCGCAGTGCAGCGGAGATTGGAGAGACAGAGGGGCAGAATCTGAGCAGGGAACGTGCCAGGGTGCTTGCAGCCGGCTCCCGGGAAGGAAAAAAAAAGCGCGCGCTTTTTTCAGCGGCCTTAAAGAGAAAGGAGCCCAGCGGAGGAGCCGGGTCGCCCCAGCACACACAGCCCAGCAGGCTGAGTCCTGGGGAGTTTCAGATGCCTTAGCTGGTGACTGAGGAAGCGAGCCATACTTAACACTTCTCACTGAGATCAACAGCCTCCTAGTCGTTCCCACCGCTGCCAGAGCGATAAAGGGCCCTGCGGAGCGGCGCAGTCACAGCTGTGGAATAGTGAGGCAATAGCGCCACCTACAGCATTCCCACAGAATCTACGTCCAGTGGGCATTTTTTGTTGTTGTTGTTTTGTTTTTGTTTTTTCTTTTCTTTCTTTTTTTCTTTCTTTCTTTCTTTCTTATTTTTTTTTCTCTTTTTTTTTCTTCTCTTTTTAAAGTCTTAAAGAGCCCAGCTGACATACGTGGCAGCTATCAGTGCCCAATTCTATAGCCATGAAAAGACAGAGGAATATGGTTCAGACCAAAATCAACCAGACAACCCCAGAGAGGGAGTCTGAAGGGATGGAAATGCACAGTCTTCCTGAAAAAGAATTCAGAATAAAAGTCATAACCATGCTGATGGACCTACAGAGAAATGTGCAAGAGCTGAGGGACAAAGTGAGGGAACTGAGGAAAGACAATGCAGAAATCAGACAAGCGATCGACGGGCTTAACAGCAGAATGGATGAGATGCGAGAGACTGTTAGTGGAATAGAAAACAGAGAACAGGAGTACAGAGCAGCTGAGGCAGAGAGAGATAAAAGGATTTCTAGGAATGAAAGAATATTAAGAGAACTGTGTGACCAATCCAAACGGAACAATATTCGCATTATAGGAGTACCTGAGGAAGAAGAGAGAGAAAAAGGGATAGAAAGTGTCTTTGAAGAAATAACTGCTGAAAACGTTCCCTCGCTGGCGAAGGAAGTAGTCTCGCAGTCCACCGAAGCTCATAGATCTCCCAACACAAGGGACCCAAGGAAGACAACACCAAGACACATAATAATTAAGATGGCAAAGATCAAAGATAAAGACAGCGTATTAAAGGCAGCTAGAGAGAGAAAAAAGAACACCTACAAAGGAAAAGCCATCAGACTATCATCAGACTTCTCAACAGAAACCTTACAGGCCAGAAGAGAATGGCATGATATATTTAATGTTATGAAACAGAAGGGCCTCGAACCAAGAATATTGTATCCAGCACGATTATCATTTAAATATGATGGAGGGATTAAACAATTTCCAGACAAACGAAAGTTGAGAGAGTTTGCCTCTCATAAACCACCACTACAGGATATCTTAAATGGACTGCTCTAGATGGAAGTACACCTAAGGCTAAAAAGATGTCACCAGAGAAAATAAAATCATAGCAAAGAAAGCAGACCATCCAAATACTAACTAAAGGGAAAGAATAAAACACCTTTTATAGAAAGAATGGAGGAGGAGGAATAAAAAGGGAGAGAAATAAAGAAACATCAGACTGTTTACAATAACTTAACAAGAAAGTTAAGTTAGATTGTTAGATAGGAAAGAAGCAACCCTTGAACCATTGGTAACCACGAATCTAAAGCCAGCAATGGCAATAAGTACATACCTATCAATAATCACCCTAAATGTAAATGGACTGAATGCACCAATCAAAAGAAACAGAGTAACAGAATGGATAAAAAAGCAAGACCCATCTATATGCTGCCTAAAAGAAACTCACCTCAAATCCCAAGATATACACAGACTAAAAGTGAAGGGATGGAAAAAGATATTTCATGCAAACAACAAAGAGAAAAAAGCAGGTGTGGCAGTACTTGTATCAGACAAAATAGACTTCAAAACGAAGAAAGTAGCAAAAGATAAAGAAGGACATTACATAATGATAAAGGGGTCAGTCCAACAAGAATATACAAACATTACAAATATATATGCACCCAACACAGGAGCGCCAGCATATGTGAGACAAATACTAACAGAATTAAAGGAGGAAATAGACAGCAATGCATACATCTTAGGAGACTTCAACACACCACTCACTCCAGAGGACAGATCAACCAGACAGAAAATAAGTAAAGACACAGAGGCACTGAACAACACACTAGAACAGATGGACCTAACAGACATCTACAGAACTCTACACCCAAAAGCAACAGGATACACATTCTTCTCAAGTGCACATGGAACATTTTCCAGAATAGACCACATACTAGGCCACAAAAAGAACCTCAGTTAATTTCAAAAATATTGAAATCCTACCAACCAACTTCTCAGATCACCAAGGTATAAAACTAGAAATAAATTTTAGAAAGAAATCAAAAAGGCTCACAAATACATGGAGACTTAACAACACTCTCCTAATTAATCAATGGGTTAACGACCAAATCAATACAGAAATCAAAGAATATATGGAGACTAATGACAACAACAACACAAAGCCACAACTTCTGTGGGACGCAGCAAAGGCAGTTCTAAGAGGAAAGTATATTGCAATCCAGGCCTATTTAAAGAACGAAGAACATTCCCAAATGAATAGTCTAAAGACACAATTACAGAAATTGGAAAAAGAAGAACAAATGAGGCCCAAAGTCACCAGAAGGAGGGACATAATAAAGATTAGAGAAGAAATAAATAAAATTGAGAAGAATAAAACAATAGAAAAAATCAATGAAACCAAGAGCTGGTTCTTTGAAAAAATAAACAAAATAGATAAACCCCTAGCCAGACTCATTAAGAGAAAAAGAGAATCTACACACATAAACACAATCAGAAATGAGAAAGGAAAAATCACGACGGACCCCACAGAAATACAAAGAATCATAAGAGAATATTATGAGAACCTATATGCTAACAAGCTGGAAAACATAGAAGAAATGGACAACTTCTTAGAAAAATACAACCTTCCAAGACTGACCAAGCAAGAAACAGAAAAACTAAACAGACCAATCACCAGTGACGAAATCGAATTGGTAATCAAAAAACTACCCAAGAACAAAACCCCGGGCCTGATGGATTCACCTCTGAATTCTACCAGACATATAGAGAAGAAATAACACCGATTCTCCTTAAAGTTTTCCAAAAAATAGAAGAGGAGGGAATACTTCCAAACTCATTCTATGAAGCCAGCATCACTCTAATACCAAAACCGGGCAAAGACCTCACCAAAAAAGAAAATTACAGACCAATATCCCTGATGAACGTAGATGCAAAATACTCAACAAAATATTAGCAAACCGAATTCAAAAATACATCAAGAGGATCATACACCATGATCAAGTGGGATTCATCACAGGGATGCAAGGATGGTACAACATTCGAAAATCCATCAACATCATCCACCACATCAACAAAAAGAAGAACAAAAACCACATGATCATCTCCATAGATGCTGAAAAAGCATTTGACAAAATTCAGCATCCATTCCTGATTAAAACTCTCAACAAAATGGGTATAGACGGCAAATACCTCAACATCATAAAGGCTATATATGACAAACCCACAGCTAACATCATACTTAATGGCGAGACGCTGAAAGCTTTTCATCTAAGATCGGGAACAAGACAGGGATGCCCACTCTCTCCACTGTTATTCAACATAGTACTGGAGGTCCTAGCCACAGCAATCAGACAAAACAAAGACATACAAGGCATCCAGATTGGTAAAGAAGAAGTCAAATTGTCACTATTTGCAGATGACATGATACTGTACATAAAAAACCCTAAAGACTCCATTTCAAAACTACTAGAACTAATATCTGAATTCAGCAAAGTTGCAGGATACAAAATTAACACACAGAAATCTGTTGCTTTCCTATACACTAATGATGAACTAACAGAAAGAGAAATCAGAAAAACAATTCCATTCACAATTGCATCAAAAAGAATAAAATACCTAGGAATAAACCTAACGAAGGAAGTGAAAGACCTGTACTCTGAAAACTACAAGACACTCCTAAGAGAAATTAAAGAGGACACTAACAAATGGAAATGCATCCCATGCTCTTGGCTAGGAAGAATAAATATTGTCAAAATGGCTATACTACCTAAAGCAATCTACAAATTCAACGCAATCCCTATCAAACTGCCAACAGCTTTCTTCAATGAACTGGAACAAATAATTCTAAAATTCATATGGAACCACAAAAGACCCCGAATAGCCAAATCAATCCTGAGAAGGAGGAATAAAACAGGGGGAATTACACTCCCTGACTTCAAGCTCTACTACAAAGCCACAGTAATCAAGACAATTTGGTATTGGCACAAAAACAGACCCACAGACCAGTGGAACAGAATAGAAAATCCAAACATTAACCCAAACATATACAGTCAATTAATATTTGATAAAAGTGCCTTGGATATACAATGGGGAGATGACAGCCTCCTCAGCAGCTGGTGTTGGAAAAACTGGACAGCTACATGTAAGAGAATGAAACTGGACTACTGTCTAGCCCCATACACAAAGGTAAACTCAAGGTGGATCAAAGACCTGAATGTAAGTCATGAAACCATAAAACTCTTAGAAAAAAACATAGGCAAAAATCTCTTGGACATAAACATGAGCAACTTCTTCATGAACATATCTCCCCGGGCAAGGGAAACAAAAGCAAAAATGAACAAGTGGGACTATATCAAGCTGAAAACCTTCTGTACAGCAAAGGACACCGTCAGTAGAACAAAAAGACATCCTACAGTATGGGAGAATATATTCATAAAAAACGTATCTGATAAAGGGTTGACGTCCAAAATATATAAAGAACTCATGCACCTTAACAAACAGAAAGCAAATAATCCAATTAAGAAATGGGCAGAGGACATGAATAGACATTTCTCCAAATAAGAAATTCAGATGGCCAACAGGCACATGAAAAGATGCTCCACATCGCTAATCATCAGAGAAATGCAGATTAAAACCACAATGAGATATCACCTCACACCAGTGAGGATGGCCAACATCCAAAACACAAACAACAACAAATGTTGGCGAGGATGTGGAGAAAAGGGAACCCTCCTACACTGCTGGTGGGACTGCAAATTAGTTCAACCATTGTGGAAAGCAGTATGGAGGTTCCTCAAAAAACTCAAAATAGAAATACCATTTGACCCAGGAATTCCACTCCTAGGAATTTACCCTAAGAATGCAGCAGCCCAATTTGAAAAGGACAGATGCACCCCTATGTTTATTGCAGCACTATTTACAATAGCCAAGAAATGGAAGCAACCTAAGTGTCCATCAGTAGATGAATGGATAAAGAAGAGGTGGTACATATACACAATGGAATATTATTCATCCATAAGAAGAAAACAAATCCTACCATTTGCAACAACATGGATGGAGCTAGAGGGTATTATGCTCAGTGAAATAAGCCAAGCCGAAAAAGACAAGTATCAAATGATTTCACTCATATGTGGAGTATAAGAACAAAGAAAAAATACTGAAGGAACAAAACAGCAGCAGACTCACAGAACCCAAGAACGGACTAATAGTTACCAAAGGGAAAGGGACTGGGGAAAATGGGCGGGAAGGGAGGGATAAGAGGGAAAAAGGGGCATTACGATTAGCAGATATAATGTTGGGGGGGCACGGGGAGGTCAGTACAACTCAGAGAAGACAAGTAGTGATTCTATAGCATCCCATTACGCTGATGGACAGTGATTGTAATGGGATTGGTGGGGGGGACCTGATGAAGGGGTAGTTTAATAACCGTAATATTGCACATGTAATTGTAGATTAATGATAATAAAATAAATTATATTAAAAAAAAAGAAAAGACAACCTATGGACAAAAGTATTTGCAAAAAATATATATATATAGGATTAAAACGCAAAATATTTAAAGAACTCATGCAACTCAAAATCAAAAACATCCAATTAAAAATGGGCATAAGAACTGAATAGACATTTCTCCAAAAAAAGACATACAGAGCCAATAAACACATGAAAAGTCACTCATCCATCATCATTAATCATCAGGAAAATGCAGACCTAAATTAAATTTAAGTGCAAATTTAAATTAAAAAAAGAACCACCATACAACCCAGCCTTTCCACTTCTGAGTATTTACCCAAATAAAACAGTGAAGTATTATTCATCTATAAAAAAAAATGAAATCTCGTCATTTGTGACAATATGGATGGATCTAAAGGGTATTGTGCTTGGATCTTCCTCTCAGGGCTCTGCAGGGAGCCAGATCTTTCCCACCTAAACTATAAAGTTTCTTGAGAGATAAACAGCTTCTTCCTCGTTGAAAAGAAAAGAAAGGAACGGGAGGCTGCTATAACCAAAGAAGCCAATGATCTGAGACGAAAACTTCCTGGAGTTGAGGAGAAAGAGAGTGAATGTGTAAGGTCTGTAGCCAGGACAGCAAGGTTCTTGTAATAGAATATTCGGGAACTGGCTATGTTGTAGAGAATCTACACATACACACCCACCTTTTTCAACCCCCACACACACCTTTATATACATGCACACACACAGAGGCAGAGAAGTATTGATGAAGACACAGAAAACAAATGTCACAGAGGAACAAAGGGCCTGACTCTGCCAGCCTCACTAGAAAATCTTCAGCAAGCCCCCTGTGAGTGAAGCGTGGGGTTCTGAGCCAAATATACACTAGGCTTCTAATCAGTAATAATACATACTTAGAAAATCTGTCTATTGCTGATACTTGTTATTTTGAAAATATTGTTTAACACAAGTACCAGCTTAAGAACATAAGGCGGCTATATGAAGAAACACAAATCTGATGAGCTCCTACTGCCACTAGTCCTGGGCTCAGGGCCGCGTTTGGTTACGTACACGCACCCCACCTGGCAGAGAGGACGGGTACTGGCTCTGACTGACACGGCCAAGGGAGGGGTTGCCTCCAAACCTCACCTGCAGGTCAGGCCCGGTGAGATTCAGGTGAGCTCGGGAGGCCTAGTTACAGAGTTCTGCAGGTGCAGAACGCCTGGGTCAGGAGACCACCCGAGGAGGCTGACCTCGCTTCTGGATCCAGGTCTGCTCTTGATTCACTCTGACCAAGGCAAACCCTTGCTGTGTCTTGTTTTACCTCTCGGATCTGTTGAATGAGACTATGACATGTGCCCTCCCTACTTTTCTGGCACTGAGTAAAAAGAGACAATAAATATGAAAGTACATTAAAGAGCATTAAAAGGCTGTGTAAATGTAAGGGACACTCCAGAGTGGCTCAGTGGCCTCTTATACTCTTTCAGTGTCCTCATTAGGAAGGGAGGGAGGGAACACTGGATAACTGGATAGCTTTCAAACATATTTGTCATGGATTAAAAAAAAAATCTACTCACTTAGTGACTGAGTCACAATTTCTAACCACAGTTGTGTGTATTTTAGATCGTTTAAAAAGGCTGAAAAATCTGTGTGCCACCAGTGGAAAAGACTTCCAAGCCTGCACATCCTGGCCAACAGACTTGAGAATGAGGCCATTCCCACATCACTGGCAGGGGAGGCCGAGAAGGTGAGGAAGAGGTTGAGTCAAAGGGAAAAGGTTGTCAGTCTGGAAAGGATTCTGTAGACTCAGAGAAATGGTGTCCCTTATATTTAACTAGGGAACCAGTATAATTAAAGAAAACCTCACACTTATGTCTGTCCCTTTTTGGTGTAAGCATATTTATTCTCTGAGTTCATTTCCATGAATAGTAAACATCTTTTGAGTCACTCAGTACTTGCAAGTATTTTGCTGTATAGAGATTTGTGAAATACTTCTACACAAAAGACCCAAGTGCCCTCTCATGTGATGAAATAATTCAAGCAGGGGCCCCTGCTGCAGCCATCACCGCCGCAGCCCACGCCGTGAACTCCGCACCAGCCACTTCTCCGTCTGAGACTGATTTCGGGTAGACAGAGCCCAGGACAAAGTAGCCAGGCTGGGAATATCACAGCCTCCCATTTCAGGGCACTTTTCTAAATTAGGGAGTTGTGTCTTTTCCTAACCTCAGTCGGTACTGAAACAAGTCTCACCTGCCACTTGCACATTATTATGAATACATTTGGAGTCAGGAATCTTTCCTTCTTTGTATGATAATTTCAATCGTGTCAGTATGGAAATGAAAGGTCTTATTTGCTAGTTGGATAATTTCTGTCATCAGCAAATAGGTGCGTGCGCTGGGCAAGGAGGGCATATCCAGGGGCCCTTGGATCTCACACCCCTGCTAGGGAGGCCAGTCCCAGATGTAACTCAAAGCCATTTAGGGCACTTCAGGGTCGTGTGGGGGGCCGGTGTAGAGAAGATGGGCTTTCATGCCTCCCTCCAGGCCTGTAGCTTACCTGCCCGCCCCTCTGGAGGTGTGGAGGCTGCTCCAGGGGCTGCTTGGGACAACACAGCTTCCGGACCTGTCGCTGCCGGCAAATCTGCTCACTGTTCCCTTTGTGCTGTGCGAGGCCCCCGGGCTCACCCCAGTCTCCGCTTCCTCTTCCCCAAGACCTCCCTCATCTCACAGCCGGCGCTCAACTGGCTTTACACTCCTGGGGGTCCCCTGGCCTGTCTCGGTTTCTCCACCCACCGTGCTTCCCATCAGTGAAGCTACACACAGGTGCGGCCCACGAGCCAAGAGGAGATCCGGCCGGGCCGGGGCGGCGGGGCGCGGGGGCCCAGGTCCGCAGCAGGTGCGTGCGCGCCGGGTGCGCGGCGCTCAGCACCACGGAGAATGTGCGGGAATTACGGGTCCTGGGATGCTGACAGAGAGGGAAGAAGGACTTAACAGGGCGGTTGGGCTAGAAAAACACTACCGGTTCCACTGTTTATACTCTTCCCCCAGTCACCACTTACTCTATTAAATACAAAACATAATTAAATTAACCTATCAAAAAGTGTGTTATCTGTGTTGAGCATTTCGCTTATGATGTGCCTGATGTGGTTTTCTTCGTGTTTCTCAAGCTTTGCCAAAAGGGGAAAACCTATGGCAGAATTTTAAAAGTTTAATTCCCTTTCCTTTTTTGTGGAAGAGATTATGAAAATGTGTCCATGTTCCTCTCTTGAATTCTTTTGATGATGCTTTGTCCATTAGGATTCTTCTACACCTGAACACATAGAGGAGTTCCAGGAGGTGTTCTCCTTTGTTCTCTGCCATTAGAATCCCAGCGCTGAACATATTTTATTGAGATTTATTTGTTAATCTTTGCAGGAGGCCTGATGGGATTATGGTTTGGCAATAAGATACATCTGACAACAATAATGGGAATAAAGAAACATCTATTTTCCGTTATCCCACTTATTCTATGTGCACTTATTGAGTGATGACTCTGTGGAAGGTACCATGAAAATTTTCACGTGTTAGGGATCAATTTATCGAAGAGCAAAATACGAGTTATTTTTATTAACATGTATCTTAATGAGCTTGTTCTCAAGCAGCTAGGAAAGTTTAGAAGTTCCTCCTCTAATTATGCCAGCCAATGCATTTGAAAGCTCAACCCTATAAAATGATAATGGCTACTAATTAGTAAGCAGTTAACTCTGTAGCAGGCAATGCAATGGCAAGTTTGAATTTACTATCTCTAATGTTTATAAAGACCTTAAAGGAATTGACTCCATAACACCAACTGACTCCTCCAGATCAGGTACCTGGTGAATAGCAAAGCCAGGATTCCAGGGAATGAACGTCTTATTCAAAGCCTGTCTTATTTCATTTAAAATTTTTACATAGTATTAAAGAAATCATCCTCATTTAGCCATTAAGAATTAATCCAGCCTCTACTTCATTACTTATAACACCTACAATGTTTTTTTCTTGCTTCACAGTAAAGCTTTGAGTAAGACACCCCGAAATTAGTTTTTCTAGAGAGGAAGGAAATTACTATTTTGTTATACATTTTATGATATACTGGATAATATGCTATTTCTGATTTCCTATCTCATTTATTTTTACCCAAATCTTGTAAGCCATATATTATTATCTTCATTTACATATGAGAAAACCCAAGCTCAAATAAGTGATTCCCTATTAACCAACAAATTGCAAAATATGGGTCTGAAGTACATGCAAGTGATTGCAAAATCGGTGTTCTTTGAGCTGCATCCCACTATACGTTATTGTAGCAAAGAAAGAGCCTGAATTATACTAAGACATTACTAGTTCTTAGTATATAACTCACTAGCAAAGTCTCCTGACACTTATTCATTGAGGTATAATTATGTCCTTAACTTTTTAATTAATTCTAAAGTGCTGCTGGCAGTAGTTGTTCTGGTTGCCTGAATTCTCAAACCAGTACCTCTACTTTAGGCCAGTTGTCAGTGGCCTTACCTCTTACTGGATGAATTAAAGAAACACAAAGCCAGATCCAAAATGGACCTTCTTGAGGAAACTAAAATCATATAGTCATAAATCTGAGAAAAAAAATAGATTAAAAAGTTCTATTGTACAAAAAGGACACCATAGAGTGATAGAAATAATATGGCAATCAAGATATTCATGGAGTTTTTCATAGAGTTAAAGCAGATTCTTCAATTTGATGCTCTATGAAATTTGATGTTCTATTGAAAGAACAAGGGACTGAACAAAACAATGGCAACTATAGTAAATATTACTTCATAGAATACTGAATACAGAGATAAAGTAATTAAGATTGTGGATTTGGTGTAGAGATTACTAGTTCTTAGTATATAACTCACTAGCAAAGTCTCCTGACATTTATTCATTGAGGTATAATTATGTCTATATGGGGGTATATATATATTCCCCAATAGAACAGAAAAACAGCCTCCAATAGACCCTGCACATACATATACGTATGTGCTCATGAGTGTATATATTCGTATAAGACAGAGGTAGCATCACAAATTAGTGGGGAAAGAGTGGAAGGTTGAACAAATTGTATCAGAATAATTATAGACACATGAAAAAATACAACTGTATTTCTAGTTCATGTTATTCTTTTAAAAATTCCAGACAAATTGGAGAACTAACTATAAGAAGTACAATTATAAAACTTTCAGAAGAAAATTTAAGAGACTGTATGTCCTCAGGGCAGGGAAAATTTTCTTCAAAAAAACTCATTTCATAAAGAAAGGAAATGTTAAATTTTACTATGCTAAATGTAAAACTTATAATAAGTCACCCTTAAAAGGTAAAAAAAATAATAAATCACAGACTGTGCAACGTTATAATTAGCCAAATGAAATGACAAAGGATTAGAATATAAGGTATATGAAGAATGACTACAACTGAGAGATGAAAGGACAACTAGTCTACTGGAAAAAAGGACAAAATATATGAATTGCCAATATATGAATATGTCAATTGTCTCAGAATGGCAGAAATTAGAAAATTATATAAAATGTTAGCAAAGATATGGCATCTACTTATGCCTTTTACATGCTTCCAGTATAATGTGCCTGGGTAGAAGAACTCGGGGAAGCAATTTGGCAAGATCAGGTTCGGTGGGACACGGACATTTCCATGAATGAGCAACCACATTGTTCTATATATTCCTTATAGGTTCTCTTCCCCGGAGACATGCACAAGACTGTTTGTAAGTAGCATTATTTTAAATAGAAAAAAAAGTATAAAAAAAAAACCTAATATAATTGCAATAAAAAGTGGCCTGCTAGAAAGTAGAGGAAATTAATAAATTAGGACTGCATGTGTTGGAGTGCATAAATTTCATACACATATAGTTCAGTGAAAAAAAATAAGTTGTGAAACACAATACATAAGAGGGTTTTGAAACTTATTTAACAAAATCTCACTGTATGTTAAGCATTTTTTAATAGATACTAAACCATTTATGCTCTCAACAACCTAATAAAGTAGGTATTATTATATTCCCATTTTATAAATGAGGAAACTGAGACAAAAGTTGTGAAACTTTAAGAAGATGCATTAGACATTATTTGGAAATATATACATTTGTAGTGAAAATTTAAAGATATGTAAGAGAAGGAGAAATGCCAGATACAGAATACTGGTTATTTACCAGGAGGGGAGAGATGAAGGTGGATAAAAAAAGACAAACATGGGGTTCAATTCTATTTGCAGTATTTTATTTCTTAAACTGGGTGATGGATGCATGGGTATTTGTTACACTATTCACTCACATTTTTATGTCTGGATATTTTTTATATCAAGATAATTTGTAATATTTTAAAAACAACACCCTAAATTGGGGAAAATATAAGATAGGACAAAGAGAGGTTTGTCATGTAAAAGTGGTATGTCCTTGGGCTTTGTCTTGTTTTTTAATCTATAAAAGAAAAATAATACTATTGCACTTTCAAATAACATACTTAATTTAAATATACTTTATAAACTAAAAATGTTCCATATACCACCAGGTATGGCTTCTTCTTAGAAGAAATATTATTCACCTTGTTTCAGGAAATAGAGTGAGCTTTGGATCTAAGAAGGTAAGCCCAGACTGGGCTATGCTGAGCCACCCTGGTGCAGCCCTAAGAAGAGGGTGAGTGTAGGTGTTTCTTTGTGTGTGTGTGTGTGTGTGTGTGTGTGTGTGTGTGTGTGTGTGTGTGCGCGCGCGCACGTGCATGTCTGTGTGTCTGTATATGTGAGCTTATATATGAATGCGTTATGATGAGTATGTGTCTGTCTATCTGTGTGTGTGAACAAGTCATCAAGTAGCCATAATAGATGGACTTCAGATCTGTGATGGTCATGAAGCAACGAATGCTGAGCAAAACATTTTGGAAAGAAAGGCTTTCTCTCAGATTTGTACCCTGAGAAACTGCCAGACCATGAACTTTAGTCACAGAGGACAGACTCTGCCTGCCTTCCAAAACAACAGGTATAATGGCTAAGAGCATTGATCTGCTAATGCCATCAACAGGCTTCCAGAAAGAGACAAGTACTGAACTTGGCTAAGGGATCTCTTATTTTCAACAGTGACACCAGTACTATGACAACAACAGAGAATGCTGCTGTCCAGAGGAACCAATCAGAGTTTCTTCCTTATATTTTTCCCCATGAGTCAAGAATCACCAGGACTGACTGAGCACCCCTGAGGTTCTTGTTCTTAGCATACAAGAGTAGGGATACAGAGAAATGCAGAGGAAGACAGGCATTTTCTCAACAGTTGAGTGGGTGCTCAGAAGCATTTAATTTAAATATTTAAAAAGGATGTGACTTTAAAAAAAAGCTGAGAAAGTACAAAATATTAGATATATACACAAAAGGTATTTATTGTGATTTTTAAATATTTGTTTTGCTCTAGCACTCCCAAAAAGGAAGATAGAGTCTTCATGGACAGCATAGTTACAGTTGTGCAGACATGGTTCAAGAGTTCAGGGGAAGCAGGTGGGTGAGTAATGGCTCTGTGCATCAGAGTGAGGTCTAAGAACAAGTTCTACAGCAGCAATGAAGTTCATGACTTGAGAGTCCTTCAGCCAGAATAACTCACGGTACTTCTAGACACCTTTGACATCTTCTTTTAAAATTGGAAAACTGAATTTTAATAAAAATACTATATGATGATACATACATTCTCAGATGAGACTAGGCCTCCAGTTCCTAGGTGATTATTTAAGAAGGATCTGGTAAAAATTTATATATATTGAACTTAAATGTAGATGAAAGAATACTGGACTTCAAGCCATAATACTTTGGTTTTGCTTTATTTTTTTAATTTTTATGTTCATTTCTTGAGTTCATTTCTTTATTTTTATGATTTAGAGAAATTTGCTTAACCTGAGTATTAGTTTTCTCACCTATATTATGAGTATATGAAAATTCCATGTCTTAGATACCTCACATAGGATGCAATGGGCATCAGATGAGATAATATATGTGCAAACATTCTGTAATGCAAAAAGAACTAAGCAAAGGTACATGGTTTAATAATTGTAACTGATTTTCTCTACGATTGTTTTTCAAATTCTGTTCTTTGGTTCTTTAGGTTACCAAAGGGGAGAGTAATTATGAAGAGGAAAATGAGGAGGAGCAAATGGAATGGCCTCTATGTCTCTCCTGCATTTGATCTGAAGTACTCCACTTCTATCGTTTGAATATTGGAATTATGAATAACATTTTATTTAGTAAAAACTATAGGTTTTTCTGCTTTAAAAATATTTGGGAAACACAACCACAACCAGCAGGAGAAGGAATGGATGAGTCTCAGAGAACAGACAAAAGGGGAAAACCCCTGATATAACAACATGGCAAAGAGGCAAAGAAAGTAAAAATAATAATAGGTTGTAAATCAGAAAGCTGGAATTCTATTTCCTCCCTTTGCTACAAGACAAGTATATGACCTTAGGGCAGTCATTTAACCTCCCCAACCTCAGATTCCATACATGTAACATGAATGTACTGTTCTCTAGTTACAAAATTAAAAAATTTAATCCTAAAGACATTTGATTTGAGGACTTTAGATATACCTATAAATTTCTCCTTAAGTAATGATTAACTACTGATGAAAAATGTTAGGAGGAAGGGGGAAGGTTAGAAAAAGGGGAAGTAGGATGTACATATGTGTGTGTGCATGTGTGTGTCAGAGACAGAAGGAGAGAGATAATGTGACAGAGAGAAACGTACCAAGAGATTGAGATTTAAACCTCTTATTGCTAAATATAGGGCTAAATTTGGGTAGTCTGAAGCTTTATCAATATTATTGGCAGTGATACAAACTTTGAAGAGGTAATGGAAAATCTTTAGTTCTGTTTCATAAAATGTGAAGGCTTACTATGGTATAGGCACTGTGGTAGGCACTAGGAACACAAATAATACACAATCAAATCCTGTATGTTTCCAGTAAATAAACCAGGGGGCAGGAAGGAATCTCATTCAACCCACCAAATGAAACGTTTGCCTTCTTTACAATTAGTAAAGAACCCTTAAGAGACAAAATTGTCGCAACCTTGCACTGGGAATTAAGACCCTAGTTTTAAGCCAGTTTAATCACTTACTACTATATGCCTTTTAGCGGATTGTTTACAGTATTTTAAGGCATGGTGTGGAGTTTGTATTTTATACTAATTGCAGTGGGCAGTTGTTGGAAAGTTTAAAGCAGGAGAGCAATGTGATTTGATTTTTGCATTTAAAA
>JAVSCE010006831.1:0-69284 GCA_032199065.1 Smutsia gigantea | reverse complement strand
TGACATGATACTGTACATAAAAAACCCTAAGATTCCATTCCAAAACTACTAGAACTAATATCTGAATTCAGCAAAGTTGCAGGATACAAAATTAACACACAGAAATCTGTTGCCTTCCTATACACTAATGATGAACTAACAGAAAGAGAAATCAGAAAAACAATTCCATTCACAATTGCATCAAAAAGAAAAAAATACCTAGGAATAAACGTAACGAAGGAAGTGAAAGACCTGTACTCTGAAAACTACAAGACACTCCTAAGAGAAATTAAAGAGGACACTAACAAATGGAAATGCATCTCATGCTCTTGGCTAGGAAGAATAAATATTGTCAAAATGGATATACCACCTAAAGCAATCTACAGATTCAATGCAATCCTTATCAAAATACCAACAGCTTTCTTCAATGAACTGGAACAAATAATTCTAAAATTCATATGGAACCACAAAAGACCCCGAATAGCCAAATCAATACTGAGAAGGAGGAATAAAACAGGGGGAATTACACTCCCTGACTTCAAGCTCTACTACAAAGCCACAGTAATCAAGACAATTTGGTATTGGCACAAAAGCAGACCCACAGACCAGTGGAACAGAATAGAAAATCCAAACATTAACCCAAACATATACAGTCAGTTAATATTTGATAAAGGAGCCTTGGATATACAATGGGGAGATGACAGCCTCTTCAGCAGCTGGTGTTGGAAAAACTGGACAGCTACATGTAGAGAATGAAACTGGACTACTGTCTAGCCCCATACACAAAGGTAAACTCAAGGTGGATCAAAGACCTGAATGTAAGTCATGAAACCATAAAACTCTTAGAAAAAAACATAGGCAAAAATCTCTTGGACATACACATGAGCAACTTCTTCATGAACATATCTCCCCGGGCAAGGGAAACAAAAGCAAAAATGAACAAGTGGGACTATATGAAGCTGCAAAGCTTCTGTACAGCAAGGACACCATCAGTAGAACAAAAAGACATCCTACAGTATGGGAGAATATATTCATAAAAAACGTATCTGATAAAGGTTGACATCCAAAATATATAAAGAACTCATGCACCTTAACAAACAGAAAGCAAATAATTCAATTAAGAAATGGGCAGAGGACATGAATAGACACTTCTCCAAAGAAGAAATTCAGATGGCCAACAGGCACATGAAAAGATGCTCCACATCAGTAATCATCAGAGAAATGCAGATTAAAACCACAATGAGATACCACCTCACACCAGTGAGGATGGCCAACATCCAAAACACAAGCAACAACAAATGTTGGTGAGGATGTGGAGAAAAGGGAACCCTCCTACACTGCTGGTGGGACTGCAAATTAGTTCAACCGTTGTGGAAAGCAGTATGGAGGTTCCTCAAAAGACTCAAAATAGAAATACCATTTGACCCAGGAATTCCACTCCTAGGAATTTACCCTAAGAATGCTGCAGCCCAATTTGAAAAGGACAGATGCACCCCTATGTTTATTGCAGCACTATTTACAATAGCCAGAAATGGAAGCAACCTAAGTGTCCATCGATAGATGAATGGATAAAGAAGATGTGGTACATATACACAATGGAATATTATTCAGCCATAAGAAGAAAACAAATCCTACCATCTGCAACAACATGGATGGAGCTAGAGGGTATTATGCTCAGTGAAATAAGCCAAGCCGAAAAAGACAAGTATCAGATGATTTCACTCATATGTGGAGTATAAGAACAAAGAAAAAAATACTGAAGGAACAAAACAGCAGCAGACTCACAGAACCCAAGAACGGACTAATAGTTACCAAAGGGAAGGGACTGGGGAAAATGGGCGGGAAGGGAGGGATAAGAGGGAAAAAGGGGCATTACGATTAGCAGATGTAATGTTGGGGGGGCACGGGGAGGGCAGTACAACTCAGAGAATACAAGTAGTGATTCTATATAGCATCTCACTACGCTGATGGACAGTGACTGTAATGGGGTTGGTGGGGGGGACCTGATGAAGGGGTAGTTTAATAATCGTAATATTGCACATGTAATTGTAAATTAATGATAATAAAATAAATTATATTAAAAAAAAAAAAGAGTAGCGTGCCGGGTTGGCGTCTTAATGTGACACGCGTACCATGGGGATGTCAGATGCTAATATCAGGGGAACTGAGACTCAGTGAGTGGGCTATGGGAACACTCCCTACTATCTCTGCAACTTTTTTGTAGATCTGAAATTATTTCCAAATAGAAATTTTATTTTTCAAGTGATCCACTTAAAGAACCATATTAATGTAATAATAATGTGTACCCACAGCTAAAATAAGGTCAGAGGACAACTCATGTCGTGCTCCCTCCTATTCATGCCCAAGTTAGCGACATAAATGTTTTTCCAAACCAAACTCCTGAACCAGGGGTCTTAAACACCAGGCATACCTTTTTTTTTTTTTATCCTACTCCTGAGGACCCATCCTCCAAAGAAAGATGAGAAATTGCAAAAAAAAAAAAGAAAAAAGAAAAAAAAGCTATGCTAACAAAGTTGGTCACCATCACATTATTTATTTGGGAGTAAAATTTTAAACAACCTACAGGCTCAACACTTGGGGTCTGGTTCGTGGTTCAATACTTTCACAGAGGATCGGTGGTCATTCAAGAAAGATAGGTGTAAACAAGATGGAAACATGATTCTGTTGGAATGCAAAGTGGAAAAAAGCAAGAGAAAAAAGTACACATACAATTGACTGTATGACTGTGTTTAAAACAACTTAGAAAAAGAACCCGAGATGGAATTACAACCAAGGTTTACTGGTACTAGACTTTAGGTAGTGGACTGTGGGCGGAGTTTTCCAACGGTTCACTTCTGAGTATTTATCTGCATTACTCCTATAGTGAAAAAAATTTAATATATATGCTCACATATATTTTACATTTTAACTTAATTTGAATTTTAAAGTGCTTATTTATTTCATTTTTATGACAGAATGAAAGAAAAAAGGGAAGCTGAGAGAAGTTAATTGATTTGCCTAAAGCTAGGGCTGGCAACTTTTCCTGTAAAGGGCCAGATAATGTATATTTGAGGCTTTGTGGGGCACAGATGGTCTCTGTTGCAACTACTCCACCCTGCCATCATAGCATAAAATCAGCCACAGGCAACAAAGAAATGAGTGGGTATGGCCATGTTCCAATAAGACTTTATTTGCAAAAACAGGCAGGGTCCAGATTTGGCCCAGGTGTTTGCTGATGCCTACTCTAAAATTACTGAGGTCTAACTTGGGATCCCTGGAGTTGGGCAAGCAGAGAGGTTCTATCTCAGCCAGTATTCTGATTTCTAAGTGTGGGTTTTTCTCTTGAGCACCATGAGGCCTCTAGCAAGCAAGGCTCAGCAGAACTCCAGCTAATACTAACTGCCAGCACTGTCAGAACACCAGCTAACAATTATGAAGCACCTACTATGTGCTGGGCTCTGTGCTCAGTTCTCCCCTACCTTGCTCCTTCAATTCTCCAACCATCCTGAGAGGCAGAAGCCACCGATATTCTCACTGTGTAGATCAGGAGACTGAGGTTTCGACTTACCAACTAGCCCAAGAACAAACTGCTAGCCTGCAGTGAGGCGGGAAAGCAATCCTAGATCTGTGTCTCCAGGACCTCGCCTCCTAACACAACTGCTGCTCTCCTGAGACCTGCGTCCCTTCAGTATTGTGCTGTGCTCTCAAAAACAGCTTTAAAAATCTTACATGCCTCTACCAGAAAGTACTTCTTGTTCTCCAAAAACCGGGTGAAGGTGATAAGGGGAGGCGGAATCAAAGTAGGAGGCCTGGTGCAGAGGGAATGCAGGCTGGGAGTGAAGCACCCAAAGCAGGCCGTGTGGAGGCCCTGCAGCTTTACAAGAGCCAACGATGCCCCCAGGGGAGAGTGACAGAAGGCAGCTGTTGGCCTGAGTCACCTCCCCTAGAGGGGAGAATGGCCTGACAACAGCCCAAGCGGGAAGAGCAGGGGAGGGGCAGCCCCCAGGTGACTCAAGCGGACCCCCAGAGCCTGAGAACATCAGCGCGTGTCCCCAAGCAGCACTCGGGCCTCCCTGAGTGCTCAGAACAGCTGACCCACCACTTGTCCACACCCTCACCCCCGCCGGTAAGGCCCCGCATGATGGCCTCCCTGACCACATCCTCCTCCCACCTCCTTCCTCCCTGAGCACCAGCCCTCCCACCCTCTCTGTCCCTCCAGAGGCAAACGGGTCCCACCTCAAGGCCCTTGCCTTGCTCTTCTCCCGGCCTGGAGCTCTTCGCCCGAATTCTCCCAGGGGCTGCCTCTTCTCATCACTCAGCTCTCAGCTCATGCACTCTAAGTGGCTCAGCCAGCATGGACTGGCTGCAAATCTTTTTTTCTAAAGCAATGCACTAAATACGAGAGGTGCCAGCCATTCCCACTCGCCACTATCCACAGGAGGCCTGGGGGTGGTGGGAGCTGTTGCCCGTTCATCCATAAAGGCCAACGACTGACACTTGGGCCCTCCAACTGGCCTCAAGAAATTTCACTCCAGGCCTAATGGTCAACAAAAACTCACTGTGTGCCTCTGGGACTGATTTCCTCCAATATAAAACTGAGGTGACTGGACTGGAACAGTGGGTTCTTGCCTCTGCTCTGCCAGGATACACATGCAAATCATGATAATGACAGCCTACCTGGCTGAGAACCAAGCCAAGCCCTATAAGCCAGATATCATATCTAGCTTACAGGGCTTCTTAGACACACACACACACACACACACACACACACATTCATTTGTATATATATATAGAGAGAGAGAGATAGATAGATAGATAGATAGATACACATATAGACACTCACTTATGTATATACATGCTCATTATATACACACATACATACTCATTTATGTATATTTATACACATACATATATAAATATTCATTTAATCCTCATAACAACCTTATAAATGAAATACCATTATCATCCCCACGATCCCACTTTAGAGATGAGAACATGGAGCCATAGGTTAAACCGTATGCCTGAAGCTACAAGCTAGCAAGAAGCAGAGCCAGGCTTGAAACCCAGCTGGTCGGGCCTAGGCCTTGCAGTGACAGTGGTCAACTGCCAACCTCAGGGCTCACTTTGATGGGTGAACTCAGAGTCCGACAAGGCCCTGAAGGTGTTTGCAGAGAAGTGGGGTCCCATCTGACCTGTAGGTTGGGTACCAACAGCACGTAAGTCAACACAAACACAGAAGGTCAAAATTGAAAAATCCCTTAAAACTTCTCAAAGCAGTGCATCCATGGCCTGCACACGACACCCTGAGCAGCGCTCTCCATGTATAAATGCCAGCTAGACATGGGGGTCCCGTGTGCAATACGGACAAGACAGGAGAGGGAGCGTGCTCCGCCGGGCGAGACGCTCACGCTCTAGGGGGCACGTGGGAACAGCCCAAGGAAGGGACTGGCAGAGCCCCACTTCTCCTCCTCACTCGGGCACACGGTCCCTGGGGGGATGGAAGTGACCTCACCTACATTAGAGAAACGGGAGCTTCTTTTCCTCCTGAAGTGGGTGGTTGGTTTCCCCTGAGCTGCATGTGCGAGACCCCAGTGCCAAACTCTACCTGTAACGGCCATGGCCACCCCAACGCGCACAACTCCCACTGGCCGTGACCAGCCTGGCTGCGGGCAGTTGATCAAATTCTCTCCCCCACTCATCATCCAGCCCCTTGCCCTCCTGCTCAAACCGATGCTCGGAACACAGGGGAATGAAAGGGGGATACTGCCACTGAGACCAGTTTGAACCTACTTTCATTTTAGATCACTCCAGATCTGAATGCTCCATGAAAATATCTTAATATTCCTGCACATCACCGCTGTGTGTATGGCAGGGAACTGTGGGCTCGGTCATCTCTGAGGATGCTTCCAGACCCCAAGTTCTGGGGTGGAGTTTGTAAACAGGTGGCCCTCTGGCCAAAGCCAGCCCACAAATGGATTTTATTTGGAGGGTGCTTTGTGCATGTGTGGGTATTTATTTGGGGGGTGTGTGTGTGGGTATTCATATAAATCAGATGTCAGTGTTTAAAAATTGGAAATTTCACATTAAAAAATCTAGATTTCTGGCTTCTGTGGGAACATAGAGTCTGGCAACTCTGGCCCTGCACTGTCCCATGGCACAGTGGGCTGGAAAGGGATAGCAGGTGTCCCTGCAAGTGGTCCATTTTCTCCCTACCACTCCCTACAGAGGTACCCCAAGTCCATTTCACATAGTAATGGTACTTTCTTGGCTTCAATTGGCCCTTGAGTTTGCAACCTCAGTCCTAGACATCCTGTAAGGGCTCTTCTTAGACTGGGGGCTCCCGCTAGGGGACCTGCTCTAGTCAAACTCTGCTGTAGAGACGCCTTCCCTGTTCTACCGGCTCAGAACTCCTCCCATTTATAGGTTCTCCCAGTTCCTCGCATGTCTCCTTCTTTGTAATCTTCATAGTGGGTCATTATGCATTTACTTGGGTGATTTTTAAAATATGGGGCTTTTTTGTTGTGAAGTTTCTGAAAAGGCATTACCTTCACAGAGTCAAACAGTAAACTCAAATGGTGCGAAAGGAAGCGTGTTGATCATTGTCCCAGTGGCTGTCTTCTCTTTGGAGGGGTCATATTTCTCTCTCGTTCCCTCCTGTCTGCCTAGTACTCACTGGAGACCTGGGCAATTAAATGTGTTGAATAATGAGTGGCCGTGGGGGCAGGTGGAGGGCTGAAGGTATAAGGGAGGCGTATGAGTTTCCCACTGTCGCTGTAACAAATCAGCACAGGCTTAAAACAACATAAATTCATCATTTTACAGTTCTCGAGGTCAGATGTCTAGCATGGATTTTACTGGGCTAAAACCTAGTAGTCAAGGTTGTGTCTGCTGCTGGGAACACCAGGAGTGTGTCTGTTTTTCCTTGACTTTTCCAGCTTCTGCAGACGGTTATCATCCTCCATCGTCAAGGCTCGTTATCTTGGGTCAAGTCTGACGCTAACGACCCTCTGACTCTCTTTTGCCTTCCTCTTCTACTTTTAAGGATTTCATGATTCTGTTAGGCACCCCCCTGTATTATCTAGGATTATCTCCTTACGTTAAGGTCAGCTGACCAGAAATTTTAATTCCGTCTGCAATTTTCATTCCCCCATATGCCATGGTCACCCGCCATGGTCTCAGTTTCCAGGAATGAGGATGCGGAGATCTTTGGGGGTCGCTATCCTGCCCACCACAGAAGGGATTTTCCTGAATAATGAAGATTCTCTGAATGATTATAAACTGAGTTCATGTCTTTTGACTGTATGCCCAGGTCTTCAAAGAAACAATGAACCCCAATCGCCAAATATGGCACAAATGTGGTTGCTAATTGTGAAATATTAGGGTGACAGTTTAACAAGACTTCCTCACTGATGGAGGTGACACCTACCTTCACAGAGCTATTATGCCATCAGATGCACTTCTGCCTGTAAAATATTTCATTCAGGCTCTGGCATCCAGTAAGTGCCTTATACATGCTACTTTAAAAAAGGTGGGTGCAGACCAAGATGGCGCCATTGTCGACAGTTTAAGTGGGCCCACCTCAGCATGACAATATTTTTTCAACAAATGTTTAGCGAGCATCCACTCTGTGTCAGATGTGGGTGAGGTGCTTGAATAGTGAAGATATCAAAGAGCCCTGCCCTCATGGACCTTTTTCTGTAATAGGTTGGATCTCAACTCCAGGGGTAAAAAAAGGAAGAAACAGTTCTACTCACGTGCATAGAATGGACTGGTCCTCCCGATCTGAAAACAGAAAAAAAAAAAAGTTCGCGAATTAGAATTAGCTCTGAGCGGAGGGTCTAGATGGTGTGCCCTGGGCCTCCCAATCCTGGCTCCTGAAAGCTGGCCCCACTGGGGGTGACAAGGGGCCAGCTGGACTCCCTGCCAGGGCACAGAGGACCAGACAAAAGCCAAGAGGGCCACGCGGCTCTTTCACACCAGCCTCCTGACCCCAATGTCCTGGAGGCAGCCCCAGGAAGAGGCTGGAGCCTGCCTGGCTCAGGAGGTAGGGAGCAGCCCAGCCCCGTTAGCGCAGGGGTAGGGGGCAGAGGACCCACTCTGTCCAGGTTAGGTCACCCCACTTGGCTGCTTCTCAGCTCTGTGGCCTTGGGCAAATATTCTTAACCTCTCCATGCCTCAGTTCCTACATCTGGAAGATGCGATGGTGGCTGGAAACCCCAGCAGCCATCCCCTCCTCTTCCAGGAGGAACATCCTGTGTTCCTCTAAGAGATATGCCCCCTGACCTGCCCCTTCATCATTTAGTCTTGGTGGGGCTGCCCACAAGCTCCCCTAGCCAGGAGATGAGAACACATGCATCCCAGGTTACGTCCACCAGATTCTCTTCGCCGAACCCCGCAGCTGGTACAAGGACAGGGAAGCATAGCAGGGGGACGGAGCCCTGAGGGGGGCTTCACTTCCTGCCTTCAGAGCTCCAGTTTGTCATTTTCCAAAACTGGCTCCCCAGTCTTTCCACCCCATCTTTAAGCTCCCTAAATGCCTCCAAAAACTCCTTTCCTATATAAGGTACCAGAATTGATTTCTATTACTTACCACCACAGAACCCTGGCGGGTACAGGGGTATCATGAGATTAAATGTGATTAAACAGACATTACTGACCACCTTCTACTCTTAAGTGGCCTCAGAGTGGGCAGACAGGTTCTGGAGCCCATTTCCTCCCTCACTAGAGACATGAGGATGGTTACCAACAACTTCCATCATTGCTAGTTCACCATAACTGAGAAAATCAGAGTATCATATCTACAGACGGGCAACACAAAGCAGCAAGCATTTCTTAAATCCATCCCCTGGCTCCATCCTTGCTGTCACAGCGCTCAGCACCTCTCAAGCCTCACTTCCTCATAGGTCTCCCCAGATCGTGCCTTCTCAGAATGATCTTTCTGGCATGCCAAGCTGCCCAATCATCTGCTCCGTGACACTCTTCCACTTTGGAAGTCTCTTCAAAAGTTAAACATAAATTTACCATATGACCCAGCAAAGTCACTTCTAGGAATCTGCCCAAGAGACCTGAAAACATGACTCCCCTACAAGATAGCACCTGAATGTTCAAAGCAGCACTGCATAAGCTAAAAAATGGCAACACCCTGAATGCCCCACAAGTGGTGAGTGGATGAATAATATGTGGTATAGCCACACAACGGAATATTATTCGGGCATAAAAACAGTGGAGTGTTGACACATGCTACATGGAGGATGACCCTCAAAAGCATCATGCTGTGTGAAAGAAGCCAGACACCAAGGCCACAGACGGTAGGATTCCATGGATACAAAGTGTCCAGAAAAGGCAAATCCATAAAGTCAGAAAGTAGCCTAGCAGTTGCTGGAGCTGGGAAGTGGGGTGGCTGATCATTTGGCAGCTCAGAGAGTACCCTGAGGGGCGCCTGCACAACTCCCTCAATTCACTGAGAATCACTGAATTTTACACTTAAAATGAGGGCATTCCTGTGTTCAGATTTTCTCTCAATAAAGTCATTGTTAAAAGGCCACTCGTAACCCAGGAATTCCACTCCAGGAATTTACCCTAAGAATGCAGCAGCCCAGTTTGAAAAAGACAGATGCACCCCTATGTTTATTGCAGCACTATTTACAATAGCCAAGAAATGGAAACAACCTAAGTGTCCATCAGTAGATGAATGGATAAAGAAGATGTGGTACATATACACAAGGGAATATTATTCAGCCATAAGAAGAAAACAAATCCTACCATTTGCAACAACATGGATGGAGCTAGAGGGTATTATGCTCAGTGAAATAAGCCAAGCAGAAAAAGACAGGTATCAAATGATTTCACTCATATGTGGAGTATAAGAACAAAGAAAAAAACTGAAGGAACAAAACAGCAGCAGACTCCCAGAACCCAAGAACGGACTAATAGTTACCAAAGGGAAAGGGACTGGGGAGGATGGGTGGGAAGGGAGGGACAAGGGGGAAAAATGGGCATTACAATTAGCAGATGTAATGTTAGGGGGGCCACGGGGAGGGCTGTACAACCCAGAGAAGACAAGTAGTGACTCTATAGCATCTCAGTATGCTGATGGACAGGGACTGTAATGGGGTTGGTGGGGGGGACCTGAAGAAGGGGGTAGTTTAATCACCATAATATTACTCATTTAATTGTAGATTAATGGTATCAAAATAAACTTTTAAAAAAAAGGCCACTCGTGGCTCCCCAGTGCCTCCTGCACCCAGCACCCGATGCCGCCCATGACTGGCCCTGTCTCTCCCAGCCTCGGCACCTCCATCTCCTTTGCTTTTAATGCCCCGGCAAGCCCACCCAGACCAACCCCTGAACACACTCCAGGCCTTTGCTGGGGCTGCTCCCGCTGCAGAGGGGGCCACTGCCTTCTTTCCCCAGCCACTTTCTGGTGCCTCAAAGATAACAACTCTTCCAAGAAGCCCTCCCCATGGTGATGGAGCCAGGGGGTGGCTTGGCTATAAATCTCCACCAACACTCCCAAACCATAGCAAATAGTCAGCCTCAAGTAATCCCATTGCTGCCTCCAAGACCCCTGACTAGAGAGAAATTCTGGGGCTGTCGCTGGTTCCTGGCTGTCCCTAAAACAGAGGCAGCCCTCCCCCACAACAATCCCAGAGCACCTGCATTTCCCGGGCACTCGGCCCCAGGTCTGCTTGGTCCTCTTAGCCTGTGTCTCTGACCCACAGAACCACGAGCCTCTCAGAGGCAGAAGCATCTGGTTCTGGACTTTGAAGCCCGCTCCCCCCCACAACCAGCTCCGAAGCCCTGAGCCCCTGACATAGAGAAAGGTTAGCCTGGTGAGATTTGATACAAACCAACTGCAAACCTAGAAGACATAAGCTTCTTGATGGGGAAACTCAATAGACATGCAAGAAACTGACACATTTATTCATTCAACAAAAACTTTAGGGCAGCTATACCGAAGCCCTGAAACATCTCTAGGCCCTGAAAATACCATGCATAGCACCTCCTCTGTGCATACATTGTTTTTTTTTAAACATTTATTTATATTAACTCATTCAACCCTCACCCATCCTATGATATAGACTATTTTTATCCCCATTTTACAGATGAAGACACTGAGGCACAGAGAAAATTTTTCAAGCTGGCCCACAGTTACACAGCTAATAAATGGATGAGGCGGGATTTGAACCCAATACCTACTATTTATTGAACACCTACTATGGGCCAGACATTGCCAGGCACTTACCACGTGTGGCTTTTGATCCTACCCCCTTTTAGGGTTGTGGAAACAAAGGTTAGGTCGCCCAATGTCACACGGCCACTTCAGCGACCCACCTGGGCTTTGAGCTCTGGGTGTCAGAGCCCTGTTCTTTCTGCTTTTCTAAAGGCAGGACAAGCACAGAGAGTGGAACATGGGTCCCGGGGGAACCTAGGGAAGGTGCTGGGGACAGGCAGCCTTGGGGGACCAGCATGGATTGTCAAGGGAAGCAGGGAGGCCTGTCTCCCAGGCCAGGGAAGCAGCTGTGCTGAGGTCTGGGCATGAAGTGGCCTCTGGGGTGGAAGAATCAGCTTCCCAAGAATTGGATCTTCAATCTGCAGACCTGTCCCCTTACCAGTGTCACACCTGGTCCAAGAACCATCACTTCTGGCCCAGATCCTCCTCTCTGTCTCCTTGCTGTGCCCTGCCTATGCCCCTACCATTCTCACAGGGCAACCAGCAGGGTCTTCTTTTTTTGTAAGTTTTAAAATTGTGGCAAAACATACACGACATAAAATTTACCATTGTGACCGTTTAGAAGTGTACGGTTCAGTGGCACTAAGCATGTTCACATTGTCATGCACCATCGCCACAGTCCATCTCCAGAACTCTCCTCATTTTCCCAAACTGAAACTCCACACCCGTCAGACCCTGGCACCCGGTCCCTTCCCCCAGCCTGACAGCCACCACTCTACTTCCTGTCCCTGTAAGTCTGGCTCTCTGGGAGCCTCACATAAGTAGACTCATGCAGGACTTGTCTTTTTGTGTCTGGGCTTTATCTCACTTAGAATACTGTCCTCCAGGCTCCCCCACGTTGTAGCCTGTACCAGAATCTTCTCTTTTTAAGGCCAAATGATAGTCCACTGTATGGGTAGACCATGGGCCGCCCCTCCAGTCATCTGCCGGTGGACGCTTGGGTTGCTTCCACCTCCTGGCTCCTGCAAACAGTGCAGCTAGGAGTGAGGGCGTGCAGGTGCGTGTTAGAACCCCCACTTGCACTTCTTTTGGGTACATGCTCAGAAGCAGAAGCACTGGATCACATGATAATTCCGTTTCGCGTTTTGAGGAGTCGCCATGCCCTTTTCTACGCTGGCTGCACCATTCTATATTCCTACCAGCAATCCACCAAGGTTCCTATTTCTCCACACCCTCGTCAACACCTACGACTTTGCTTTTTGATAACCACCACCCTAATGGGTGTGAGGCAGCTTTGCACTATAGTAGAGGAGTCTTCTTAGACAATGCTGCCATGCTCTTGCGAAAAACAGTTGGCGACTCCTGGTGGACCCCAATCTCCCCACCGTGGCCCACAAAATCTGGCATGATGTGTCCCCCACCTGCCTGCCTCCTCGGAGCCACTCTCTCACAGCCCTCTACTCAGCCCCTAAATGGCCACCTGCTCCTCACAGACAACACACTCTTCCCTTTCAGGGCCTTTGCCTGGAGCACTTTCCCCCTAGCTCTCGCCATAGCGATGCCTTCCCATCATCTCACAAGCTTCCCCTCACAGAGAGGCCTTTTTTAACTCTCTGGAGTGCATGCCACACTCTCTGGGTGCTCAGGCAATTAACCTGTTTACTTCCTTCACACCACCTACAACCATTTGGAATGACCTCATGTGTGTCTGCTTGCCTGTGTCCCTTTACTAGAAAACAAGCTTTATCAGGGAAGAAGGACTTGTCTATTTTAACATTGTACCTGGCACATAGTAGGTGCTCAGTTATATTTGCTAGATGAATGAATGGAAGGATGGATGGAGGCATGAATGGGTAGATGGAGGAATGGATGGATGGATGGGAGGATGGATGGCAGGAAGGAAGGATGGATGGGAAGATGGATAGAAGGATGCATGAATAGGAAGTGGGATGGATAGGAGGATGGACAGAAGGATGGATGAACAGGAGGAGGGGTGGATAGGAAGATGGATGGATGGGAGGATGGATAGGACTAGAGAAGGCCATGACTATGTATCACTGGGGACCAGAGAAGACAGTGATGACCACATCTAGAAGTGGAGTATTTACATCCCATAAGGAAGATCTGGCTCACCCCAAGGCAAGACGGATAAGATGACTGGGCAAGCTCCACGGATCCTACACCCACCTCCCATCAGTCTCTCTCTTCCCTCAGATTACAGATGGACATTCTGGGGACCCGGCTGAGCCAAGCCCTCAGGACAAAAGGCAGAGGAGCCGAAAGGCTATTTAATTCCTCTTTCTTACTCTTACTTTTCCCACCTTGAGATGGCAGCACAGGCCACAGCTACCTGCGGGGCCACGTTCAGAGCTGCGGTGGGCTCCACTCATGCAAGTCTAAGCTCTGAGCTAAGGGACAATGTGAGGCCTGTGTAGGGAGAAGGGACATAAGAAAACACAGGATGGAAAGAATGAGTACCTGCCTTTGGCTTCAGAATTCCATCACCACACAGCCCCAGGCTGATTCCTAGACTAGGCCTACAACTCCCATCTTCTGCTACAATTCCTGGGGTGCTACACAAATCCTCCAAAACACCCAGGTGTGTGCACAGAGATAAGTAAGTTCGTCCCTGCAACAATATCAACAATAGCAAAAGGCCAGAAACAAACCATTTAACCAGTCCATCAACTGAAGACTGGTTAGATCCTGGTATTTACATTCTGGTATAACCATAAAATGGAAAGAACCAGGCATATTTTTATGGATTGATGCAGAACAGTCTCCAAGATATTGTAAGCTAAAAAATAAAAGTCAGTAACAGAGCATTACACCTTTTGTATTTTAAAAAGATGGATACACACACGTGCACTCATATGTGTGCATACAAACGCACACCCTCAAATACATGCATATACACCAGATAGACAGTGAAGCCACTCTTGACAGCAACAGTGGTTGTCCCTGAGGAGAGAGTCTGGGACACTGAGAATCAGGACAGGAGGAAGAACGACTTTCTCTCCATCAGCTTCTACCCTGCTTGTGTTTGTGGACAGCGTCGTCAGCCCCATTCTACAGATAAGGAAATGAACACAGAAGTGAGGCAACCTGCCCAAGGTCACTGTGGTGGGTTGAACTGAGGACCCCAAAAGATATGTCCACTTGGAAACTCAAGGTGACCTTATTTAGAGTACAGGTCTTACAGATGTCACTGAGGATCTCCAGATGACGTCATCCTGGGTTTAGGGCGGGACCGAAACCTGTGACCGCGTCCTTATTTATAAGAGTGATGAGGGGGGAATAAGGGACACAGGGGAAGGCCATGTGACATGGAGGCAGCGACTAGAGCGGCACATCCACCAGCCAAGGGACATGGAGGATGCCAGCAGCCACCTGCAGCTGCGAGATGGGCAGGGACACGTTCTCTCTCAGAGCGCCAGAACCACCACACCACCAACACCTTGATTTTGGACCTATGGGCTCCAGAGCCACAAGTGATCAAGTTCCTGCTGTCTGAAGGCACCTGGTTTGCAGCGATTTGTGCAGTGGCCCTAGGAAATGAACAGCGACACAGCCCGTAAGTGGCAGGCCGGGACTCAAACCCAGGCTCTGCCTGACTCCAAAGGCTTTGTTTTGCCTTCCTCAGGTAACCCACATTTGTGCACTGGTGACACTTCCTTCCACGATAAAAACAAGAAAACAATACAACTTTAATCTCCCAGGACACTCAGGAGACAGAAGTCAGCGGGACCCCCAGGGAGACCGGTGGCCTGCACTGTGGCACCACCACCAGCTCCTTGTTCTGGATTGAGGGAATAGGGATCCCTCTGCCTCCAAGTTCCACCCAGAGGGAGAAATTGCTCAGGAAGAGAACAAAATAAGAAGCCAGTTAGAAGTTTATTCTGGAAGGTGGGGAGGGAGTAAGGAGGGGAGAAACCAGGCATCCTGTGATTAGAACTCAGGCAGAGAGAGAACCCCTGGGGCCAGCCCAGACAACCTCCACTATTTTAAGGAGTGATTTTGAGACTGACAGATGGACAGGATATCTGGATCCTTTTGCTTCGGGGAGAAAGGCAGACTTTCCCAGCAGCCTCGGGAAGGCCAGGCCCAGAGCATGAGATTTATAGTCAGATGCTCATCCTGATGCATTTTCTTGCAGGTCCCCAGGAGAGGGAGTAAGCCCAGTGCTGGGGGCTGCCAGCGGACCTCTGGCCTGGGACATTCCCATCGGAAACATACCACCTCCAAGCATGGGAAGCTAACAGCACTGGTCATGGGCTGAAAAGGGACTCAGAGCAGGTACTGCTTGCTGACCCATGTGGAGCCCAGGAAAACTGACTTCTCTGGGCCTCCTGATTCCTGCCTGACCCAAGCTTATGTCTGATATAAGAAAGCAGAACTTTATGAATGTGGAAAGCAGTTTGCTCCTCCAAGCTTTGCAAACGCTGTTTCTTCTGTCCAAGGCATGCTCTCTACCACTTCTCTTCCTGCCTAATCTGTTCTTTCTCTTTTTTTTCTTTTCATTGATATGAAATTCACATAACATAAAGTTAACCATGTAAAAGCAAACAATTCAGTAGCATGTAATACATTCACAGTGTTGTATAACACCTCTATCTATTTCCAAAATATTCTTATTAGCCCAAAATAAAACCCTGTACCCATTAAGCAACCACTCTCCATTCCCCATTCCCCACAGCCCCTGGAAACCACCAATCTACTTTCTGTCTCTATGGATTTACCTGTTCTGGACATTTCACATAAATATAATCGTACAATATATGGTCGTTTGTTTTCTGGCTTCTTTCACTTAGTATGATGTTTTTGAGGGTCATCTCTGTTACAACATGTATCAGAACTGCATTCCTTTTTATGGCTAAATAATATTCCATTGTGTGGCTATACCACCTTTTGTGTATCTGTTCATCCACTGATGAGCATCTGGGTTGCTTCTATCTTTTGGTTATTATGAATAGTGCTGCTATGAACATTAAGTTTTTGTTGGAGTACTTGTTTTCAATTCCTAACCATTCTAGAAACGTCATCTCAAGAGTCACCTCCTCTATGATACTTTCTCTGGCTCCATACCTCCCTCGAGCTAAGCTGCGGGCCTTTCTACTGCATGTCCCCACCAGGGCTGCCACGGACAGTGGTACAAGTTGTGCACTGCATAACCCTAGGGGGAATCAGTCACACTGGTCATTGTAAATTTCTATATTTATTACAAAAATCTTCCAGCAGATGGAGGAAGAGTGCCTTGAGAAAGGGATGCCTTTTTTTTTAATCTGTAAAGGTACACATGGTGGTATAGGTCACCAGCCAGTGGTGGCCCTGGCTCCCACAGACCAAAGGCTCCTTCCACTGAGCACTTAACCTCACTGTGATCACTGTTTCAGCTCAGTCTTTTTTAGGGAGGAAAGGTACAGATTATAAATGGTAATGGACCATTTACCATGATATGACAGGCAGGGTTCTTCCTTTCCATCTTAGTAAAAATTATGTCACTTTAAGTGACTCTCTAGCATCTTACTATGTTGATGGACAGTGACTGCAATGGGGTGTTGGGGGGGTTTATAATGCAGGTGAATATAGTAACCATGATGTTGTTTATGTGAAACCTTCATAAGATCGTATATCAATGATACCTTAATTTTAAAAATTATGTTACTTTATATTATTTATATTATCCAAAAAGTAGAAACAATGAAAATGTCCATCAACTGGTAAATGGATAAACAAAAAGTGGTCTATCCATACAAGACTATTGCTCAGCCATAAAAAAGAATGAAGCAATGACACAGGCTACAACATGGATGAACCTCAAAGGCATTATATTAAGTGAAAGAAGCCAGTCACAGAGATCCACATATTGTATCATTCATTCCATTTACATGAAATGTCCAAAATGGGAAAATCCATAGAGGCAGAATGTAGACTAGTGATTGCCTGGAGGGATGGGGAGAGACTCCAGTGAGCACAAGATTTCTTCTGGGGTGAGAAACAAAATTAGATTGTGGTGACTGCTGTAGAATCCTGTAAATTCACTCATCACCAGTTAACGGTACACTTAAAATAGATTTATGGTATATAAATCATACCACAATACATAGCCTTTTGAAAAAACTAATTTCATACCATCTGTAAATCAGGACATCTGTCTCCTAAATTTCACAGACCCTCTAGTTTTCCAAAAGTCACAAAACTGTTTCTGATGCTTCTCCTTGTAGCCTGTGAGCTCCTGAAGGGCAAGGACTGTGCCTGACCCCCGGTGCCAGGAACCATGCTTGACACACAGTAGGTACTCAGAAAATGCTTACCGGTTGGACCCGATCTCTCCCTCTCTCTGAACAGCAGTTGAGAGAGAAGCAACGGTGCGTGCTTATTCCTGGGTTCACATATTAATTCACTCAGCAAACAAGTCCCGAGGCCCTACTATGTGCCAGGCACTGTTTCTGTTCACTCAGACCTCTTTAGTCTTTGCTTTGAGAGGCTTGTGATCCAGGGTGGGCATCAGATGGGCACAGAAATGGCTGCCAGGTGTGAGCAAATGCACTTGGGTGTGTGCCCAAGGGCTCCAGAAGGGGCAGCCGGTCCTGATGCTCCCTGACGAGAGACAGGAAGTCTGTGTGGCTGAGGTGACAGCTGAGTGGCATAGAGGAGGATGCGTAGGAATTCCCCGGGGAGACGCCAAGGAGGCAGAGCATCTCAGACAGAGGGCCTGAGACACAAGAGGTCAGAGATGGGAAGGACGCAGTCCAGGAGCAGAGACAGCAGGAGTGGAGCCAGGGTGCCAGCATGGCCCTCTGACGGAACTTCCCAGCCCAGAGCCCTGGGGTTTGCCTCACTTCACACCCCATCCCTTGACATGCCTCTCTCCCCTTCTGTTCCCCGGACTCAGGGTCTGGCCTTGGGTGTGCAAGCCTGCGGTGAGCCCTCTGAGATCAAGGGCTCCGGAGGTCCCTCCCCCGCAGCAGGCCTGAAGACTCTCAGGAGCCGCCCAGCTCCCCACAGACCAGCTATTTCGGCCCTATCCCAAACACAAGCTCACGGTTTACGGCTGGGGAGCCAGAGGCCTGCAGGCTGACCATAAAAGGAGAAAAGCAAGCTGAGGCTGAGAACAGGGCAGGCTTGCCGCTTCTCCTCCTTCGCTCCTGTGCCAGGCTGCTGTGGGACCCAGTGAGAAGGAGGTGGCCAACCCCAAGTCCCTCAGGGTCAGTGCTGCACTGCAGGGCCGGTGAGGCACACAGGACACGGCCCCCACTGGGCACAGAAAAGGGGCTCTCTACCCAGTGCCACACACCAAGGCGGATGCCATCAGACCCAAGGCAAATGTCAGTGGTGGGCCTCGACTGTGGGCCCCAGAGGACAGCTAACGCCCGCTGTATTTGCCCCTACCTCACTATGCTCCTCATGCACTGTCCACATTAACACTTGCAACAGCTGGGATAGGCACACTTAACTATACTCATGGGATAAATAAGGAAACTGAGGCACAGAGATGTGGGATTGGAACCCAGCTCAAGAGCCCATGCTCTACACTCCTACTCTGGAGGTCAGGGCCCTTCTCTTTTCTCAGCCTTCCAGCAGTGCTAGGTAGGAAGAGATTCTGGGTGGGAAGAGTTACTCTGACAGCCCGTGGACTCCATCAGGAACTTTCCAGAACCGCACGAAGCTCTGGCATCTTTAACAACCAACTGAGGGGGTGTGGGGAACAGGAAACCAATATCCTCCCGGTGGTCTCTTGGCCCTCGACTCCCACCTGCCACACTCTCCCCCTCCTACCTGCCCCAGCCCACCAGCCTCACGGATCCCATACCCAGTTCCCTTGTTAAGCCTCACAGAGAGGCCTCCCCTGCCCTCCCAGGCTGGACAGTCCCCAGGGTCCACCTCACAGTGCCCTGGGCCTCTTCTCCACAGCACATGGAACCTGTGGGATGATCTGATGATTGGCTGTCCCCCTAGTAGACTACGACCCCACACAAGCCCTCCCCTAACACTTTGGGGCCCCCACACTGTTGAATGAGAAAGGGAGTGGGGAGCCAGATTCCCTCCGGGTGTGAGGCTGGGGCACGCACACCCCACACGTGTCAACCAGAGAGTCCCCTAGGTATGTCTGCTTCTTCCACTCAATGTTAATGCTTATTTAAAAAATGAATTCTCCTTCGCTCTCTGCCATCCGTGTAAGATATCCTGGGCAGTCCAAGAAGGGTAAAGCAGAATCTGATGGTCCTTCACCCATCCTCACTGCCTGGAATAAACGTGAATGCTGAGGATAACTCAGGGCGCCAACCAACTCCTCCCAGCACCTCGCTGGAGACTGAGCCAGACACACAGAGCCACCATCAGCCCTCACCACCCACTGCCCAACGTCAACCCAGCCAGACACAGAGCTGAGAGCCTCTGCAAAATCTCCAAGAGGCAGAGAAACACAGTCCCCTCTCTGGGGGTGCAATGCACAAACAGTCTGGAGCAAAACGACTTGGAATTACTTCCTGGTTCCACCTCTTAGGCAAAACACTGTGCCCTTAAAACATCGGTTTTCTTATGAAGAAATTGGGAATAAAAATCTATACCTTTCAAGGACATGAAAATGAAGAAATGGGACTGGCCACACAAAGCTTATAATTACCCACAGCGCCTCTAAGAGCTCAATAACTGCTATTATCATCACCACTGTTGACATCACCACCGTCACCTAAAAGAGTGAGCCAGCGAAGCGGCAGTGATGGCAGCGGTTCTGTCCCATGAGGACAGGGTATTAGGTCGGGTTCAACCCTTTCTGATCAAACAGCCTAAGCCAGTCCCTCGCCTTTGATTTGCTCACCTGCCCAGTGGGAGCAACACCGCACCAGCTACCACACTGCCTCGAGGGTGGCAGAGGGCAAGGTTTCCAGGTTTGACCCTCAGCTCTGCGGCCAAGTCACTTGGTGCTCTGAGTTTCTCCAGTCTGTCAAATGGGGAGGCTGTCCTTCAGGGGGCCAGCAAGGGCCAGTGCAGGATCTGTAGCCCAGTGAGCCCAGGGGACATCTGTGTCGCTCCTCTCTGCCAGCTTTACAGAGCAGCCTCTGGGGAGCTGGGTGGGCATGAGCCGGCCGCCCAGCACCTGCCACCACAGACAGAGGGATGCAACTGCATGTGAGGACTTGCAAGACAGAGAGCACAGTGATTCGTTGTTGTTTCTGTTTTTTGAGAGCCTATAGTTTAGATCACCCCCAACCCCAGACTTCCCTTCAGCTTGAAGAGGTTTTAGCCAACAGCCCTGTGCTGATAAAGGCCAGCTGGCTGCTGTTTCTTTTAATCCCCTGAGAGTGTCTGTTTGGTGCTAATTAGCTGAGGACAAAACACTTGCAGTCACTATCTTGCACAGGTGACAAACCCAGATGGCTCCTCTCAGCACATGAGCATGACGTCCCACCTGCTTTTCACGCCGCTCCCCCACCCCAGGGACCTGAGGAGGCAAGACGGGAGATCCAAGGCAGGTCTTGTCAGGAAAGCGTTAGTGGTACTGCTCCCACTTTCATTAATTCACTAGGTAAATTTACCAAAATCAACTAACACCAACTTCAGGGCTGAGGCTTCAACACCCTGAGATGTAAGAAAACAGACCTACAGGAGCAAACAGTCCCGCCACAGGATAGCAGCTCAGCACCAGGCAAGCCTCAGACTTCAGAATCAGAAAAACCAACTTCAAATCCAGCTCTGACAGTTATGTGACCTTTGGCAAGTTTTTCATCTCTTAAAAAAACCTCAGTTTCTTCTGAACCTCAGTTTCCCCAGCTACAAATGAGGCTAATGACAGCATCTGCCTCTATAGTGTTGGATTATCTGACAAGTCATGTAAAAATAAGCACACACATGAAGGAAGAGAGGGAAAAATAAACATTTTTTAAAGATTCTATATTTGCTATTTCATAAACACCATCAAGGTAAATGTGACAGGAAATATAAAAACTGCATTGGACTGAGAGGGAAGAACAAACCTGGAGGGATTACACTCCCTGACTTCAAGCTCTCCTACAAAATCACAGTAATCAAAACAATTTGGTGCTGGCACAAGAACAGACCCATAGATCAATGGAACAGAATAGAGGGCCCAGATATAAACCCACACACATATCACCAATTAATATACAATAAAATAACTATGAATATACAATGGGGAAAAGACAGCCTCTTCAAAAACTGGTGTTGGGAAAACTGGACACTACATGTAAAAGAATGAAACTGGATTATTGTCTAACTCCATACACAAAAGTAAACTCGAAATGGATCAAAGACCTGAATGTAAGTCTTAGAAGAAAACATAGGCAAAAATCTCTTGACTATAAACATGAGCAACTTTTTCCTGGACACATCTCCTCGGGCAAGGGAAACAAAATCAACAATGAACAAGAGGACTACATCAAACTAAAAAGCTTCTGTACAGCAAAAGCCACCAGCAGCAGAACAAAAAGGTGCCCTACAGTATGGGAGAATATATTCATAAATTACTTATCCAATAAGGTGTTAACATCCAAAATATATATAGAGCTCACATGCCTCAACACCCAAAAAAACAAATAACCCAAATAAAAAATGGGTGGAGGATCTGAACAGATACTTCTCCAAAGAAGAAATACAAATGTCCAACAGGCACATGAAAAGATGCTCCACATCACTAAACATCAGGGAAATGCAAATTAAAACCACAATGAGATATCATCTGACACCAGTTAGGATGGCTATCATTCAAAAGACAAGGAACAACAAATGCTGGTGAGGATGTGGAGAAAGGGGAACCCTCCTACAGTGTTGGTAGAAATGTAAATTAGTTCAACTGTTTTGGAAAGCAATATGCAGGTTCCTCAAAAAACTAAAAACAGAAATACCATTTGACCCAGTAATTCCACTCCTAGGAATTTACCCGAAGACAACAAGATCCCCGATTCAAAAAGACATGTGCACCCCTATGTTTATCACAGCACTATTTACACTAGCTAAGATATGGAAGCAACCTAAGTGTCCATCACTAGATGAATGGATAAAGAAGATATGGTACATAGACACAATGGAATATTATTCAGCCATAAGAAGAAAACAAATCCTACCATTTGCAACAACATGGATGGAGCTAGAGGGTATTATGCTCAGTGAAATAAGCCAGGTGGAGAAAGACAAGTACCAAATGATTTCACTCATTTGTACAATTATAAAAACAAAGCAAAACTGAAGGAACAAAATAGCAGCAGATTCATAGGCTCAGAGAAAGGACTAGTGGTTACCAAATGGAAGGGGTTGGGGAGGGTGAGTGGGGAAGGAGAATGGGATTAAGGGGCACTGTAATTCACAATCACAATATAGGTAGGTCACAGGGAAGGTAGTACAGCATGGAGAAGACAAGTAATGACTCTGTAGCATCTTATTATGCTGATAGACAGTGACTGCAGTTGGGGGTGGGGTGGGGGTGGAGCGAGGTCTTAATAATATGGGTGAATGTTGAAACCACAATGTTGCTCATGTGAAACCTTCATAAGATTGTATATCAGCAATACTTTAATAAAAATAAATAAAAACTGTGTTGGCTTTCCTTATTTTATAATGTCACATTGTTCTTATTCTGAATTATATTTTCAGGCACCATAAGAGTTGCAGGGCTTAATTTTAAAGATCCTAACCTGGTCTTGCCCACCTTGTAGGTTTGTGGTAAGGATTAATTGAGAATATTCCTGTAAAGCCTTGAGCACCTAACAAGCATGCAATCCTCTATCATCATAATCACTTCTTTGGAAAAGATGGTATGAATGAATTTCTGCTGAAGAACAGTGAGTTGAAAACTTGCCTTCTCCCTCCCCAACCTTAATAAAGTGACAGTAAAGGGATTTTTCAAAAATACATGAAACAGTTCAAATGCACCAGAGAGGAGAGAACAGCAATACTACCTCGGAAACCAGAAAACAGGGCGAATGATGACTAGTACCAAGAAAATAAAAGTCTAAGCTGGCAGTGGGGAAAGCTGAGAAGAAACCTGATTTCACCATAGAATCTCCTACCTGCAGCCCAAATCTCAGCATAATTGGCAGCACTGGGGGCTTCTGGAGGAGAAAGCGAAGGAGGACATAAAAACGTAAGGTTGAAAGATGTTTGAGAAGCTGTTAGACACTCCAGATACTTTCTACACTCTTGTGCCACCAAGTGACTGCCTCATATCCCCCGAAGAAGGAGGCAGGTTCATTCTCTGGAGAGGGTGAAACATGGAGTCTCTGTCCTGAGAAAGGGTGGGGGGTGTGGGCACCAGAAACCATATTGGAAGGAGAATGACAAGCAAGTTTCATCCCACAGTTTGAAACCCTTAGCCTCTTCTCCACTAGACCCTGAACATGACAGAAGACAGTTCTTTACGCTCCAGGCAGAAGACTGCACTAGTATTCTCTGAAGACTCTGATCGGCCCAAGAAAAAACACTGAAAGATCTACCCAAAGTGCCCCAATGGAATGACCCAGCTCCACAACACTATAGCCAAGCTCATCATCAGCAAGTCCTCTTGCAGGCACGGAGCTTCCACCAACTTCATGCTGACCATGCACTAAAGCAGCCCAGAAGGATGAACAGCCAAGAATCATCAGACACCTGAAGGCAGCCACTAATATGACAGACACTTACTAAAACAAATAAATAGGCAACTATGCATCTTGGAGGAAACAGAGACTGTGTATGGAGAAGTATTCGCCAAGAAAAAGGACATCACATCACATGGGGAAAGAATGCTATTCTTTATAAAGGAAGAAATATTCAGGAAACAAAAAAGTTCTTAGAAATTAGATGTGTGTGTGTGTGTGTATATATATACACACATACACCAGCAGAAATTAAAAACTAAGTGGAAAAATTGTAAGATAAAGTTGAGGTAACTGCCCAGAAAATGGAATAAAAAAGATAAGAAAATGAAAAAGAGAAAGAGATGAAAATTATAGGAACACTCTGGGAGTTTCATTACGGAAATAAGAAGACTCTAGAAAAACAGAAAACACAGAAATAAATCATCCAGGAAGTAATTCACAAAAATATCCCAGAATTTAAGGACATGAGTTTACAGATTAAGAGGGTGCATTAAGTCTCTAACATAGTGGGTGAAAATGGGCCCATGACAAATATCCCATTATCACGGACAGGAGATAAAGAAGAGTCTAAAACTTGCAGAGAAGGAGAAAAAAAAAGTCATCCACAAAGGATTCAGAATTGGATTGGCTTTTATCTTCTCAAAAATGAAACTTAAGCTAGAAGACAATGAAGCAATGCTTTAAAAATTTTGTAAGAAAACAATTTCTTGCTTAAAATTTAAAACCCAGATAAACTATCCCTTAAATATTAGAGAAGTATCAAGTCTTTCAGATATGCAAGATCTCAACTTGCCTCATATACATCCTTCTTGAGAAGCTACTAGAAAAAGTGCTCCATATAAATAGGAGAGTAAGTCAAAGAAGAAGACATGGAAACAAGAAAAGAAGGAATCCACCATGATAGCACTGAAGGTAATTCCAAGGATGATAAGGAAGATCCCAGATGTCTGCTACCAGTCATGGAGGGTAGGCAGGGCAAGTAAGAAGGCTCCAGGAGCAATCACCTTCAAGGAGAGGATATCGGTAGGATGCCCAACACATATCTAGCCATATTAAAAGGAAATTAACATGTTTAGAAGGAGAATTTGGGATACAGTTAGTGATTAACTACATAGAAAATCAAGTTTTAAAAAAAGGCAATTACTAACTCCAGGAAAATAATAAATTGTACAGGAAATGTAGTCATAAGAATGCAGAGCTCAACTGTGAATAACATCTACACAGTCTTAGTAGTGTAAATGATGAATATAGGCTTCATCAAAATTAATATAAAACTATGTTGGGAGTACTTGATAATGGGGGGAATCTAGTAATCGCAATGTTGCTCATGTGATTGCATATTAATGACACCAAAATTTTTAAAAACTATATTGGGAGTCTATGAGAAGGGACATAGATTCCATCATTCAATATCCTCACCCTTCTCAGACAACCTGCCCCACCAATCCTGGTCCTGGTCGGTTATGTTACTTAAACAACTCTAATAGTTGTCATTCACCGATCAACAAATATTAACTGAGCAGTTACTATGTGCCAGGCATCAGTAAATGTGCTAGAGAGACAGTGATGAACAGGCAGTCAAGATGGAGTTTGTGGATCTTACAGAGTTCACAGGTTCTCAGAAATTTAAAAGTCCATGTAACAGGGGAACCCTCCTACACGGCTGGTGTAGCTCAAGCATTGTGGAAAGCAGTCTGGGGTTCCTCAAAAAACTAAAAATAGAAATACCATTTGACCCAGAAATTCCACTCCTAGGAATTTACCCAAAGAAAACAGGCTTACAGATTCAAAAAAATATATGCACCCCTATGTTTAACGCAGCACTATTTACAATAGCTAAGAAATGAAAGCAACTTAAGTGTCCATCAGTAGATGAATGGATAAAGAAGACGTGGTACATATACACAATGCAATATTATTCAGCAATATGAAGAAAACAAATCCTACCATTTGTAACAACATGGATGGAGCTAGAGGGTATTATGCTCAGTGAAATAAGCCAGGCAGAGAAAGACAAGTACCAAATGATTTCACTCATCTGTGAAGTATAAGAACAAAGCAAAAACTGAAGGAACAAAACAGCAGCAGACTCACAGAACCCAGGAATGGACTAACAGTTACCAAAGGGAAAGGGACAGGGGAAGGTGGGTGGGAAAGGTGCGATAAGGGGATTAAGGAGCATTATGATTAGCACATGTAATATGGGGGGGCACGGGTAAGGAAGTATAGCACAGAGAAGACAAGTAGTGACTCTATATTATCTTACTATGCCGATGGACAGTGGCTATAATGGGGTATGTGGTGGGGACTTGATAATAGGGGGGAATGTAGTAACCACAATGTTGCTCATGTGAAACCTGAGCATAAGATTGTATATCAATACCTTAAAAAAAAATCCATGTAACACATTTTTAACATTTCATTTTATATTTAGTGCATGTTATCCATCTCTTCCCAACACTACCTCTTCAGACCCCATCTTGTTCCACAAAGGACTTAGGGAGGAAGCCATAGCTGCTAGATTTATGTCCTCAATGAAATGAAAAACTCAGTGTGGATCCCAGCCAAGTGACTTTACAGCCTGAGACAGCAACATTCATCAGTGGAACCACAAAGTGGGCCTACTTGTATGTTCCTTCATGAAAACCAAATTCCCACTTGAACAAGAAAAAAATTATTCTTCCCAAGCCTACATTTTCCTCCATGATTTTTTTCTGAAAATTTTTTTTTTTACTGGAGTCTATCACCATTCATCATTAGTTTGCCAGGAAGCACCAGGTAACACCAAAATGAGTATGTATATAGGCAGCTGTTAATACTTAAACTAAATAAAGAGCTTATCTTTTATGGATGTGTGCTCAGGCTGTCATTTTCTCTTAGGATTTAGAACATGTCAACATTTCTAAGTAATTTTCTATCTACTAAAAAATTTTGTGTTAAAACACAGAGTTTAAAAGGAATGAATTGTACTAACACAGGGCATCCTGGTCATTGGAGTATAACATGGCCCCCACAGTTGGGAGGTTGTCTAGGGAAGCAAAAGTTATTAAAACACAAAAATATTCTTCAATGAGTCGACTACTTAGGAAATCAGACACCACGAAAGCATCCTTCTCAGGTCTGCACCACTGCCCCCCACTGACTCAATGGCTTCACCTTGCTGAGTGATTATTGGTGTCAACATCCACCATCATGATATAAACACAAAACAAAGCAGCCACTCTGCAAAACTGCCCATTTCCCTGAAAGTGCAGTTGTCACCAAGTCAGTGAGCTTGGAAAGGCCACCAAAAGAGGTCAACTCTTTTTGAGTTATCATGAGCTATAACATAACGGGAGCTCTGAGAGAGCATGCAAAACACCAAAAAAAAAAAAAGTAAAAGAACCCTTGGGGACACTGAAGATCCCTCCAATAATTCTGCAAATTATCTTCTTTAGCCCAAGCTGCAGAAATTAAACATGACATGAAGAAATGTCATACAATGCTCTCACATGATTTTCATCAAAAAAAAAGTTAAGGCAAAGCAAAAAAAAAAGAATCAACCCTTAATTAATTTTATACCCAATCTAAGAATTAGCATCTAGGTGCAATTACAACCAGATTCCTATTACATGTAAGATAAACATGTTCATAATTTGCAATGCCATTTTTCAGGCCTAGTCAAAATCTTCCCCATGCCCCACCCTTACTATATACAGCAAAACTTTGATCCTTAAGTGATTTTTTTTCTGGAACCATTTATTTTCAGATAGAGAAAACCTTGATTCATTTCATGCCATTCAGCTCAGTTAGTGTATGAAAGATTACATACCAAAATGTTAAAGGTGATGATCTCTGGGCAACAGAATTATGTGTGCTAGTATATTCTCTTTTGCATAAATATATGATTTAATTTTTCCAGAATGAATATTTAATATTGAAGTTTTTTTTTACCTGTCACTCCCACTTCTCCTTTGCTAATGGAATCTTATTTCATTCTGGTATTCAAATAAAATGTGCTTAGTAAGAGCTCCCTTAGCTCCAGGAAAGAACCAGGAATAGTCCATCATCAACATCCCAGTTCCCTTTGCCAATGATTGCTTTAGAGGTCGGCATGCAACCAAGTTTTGGCCAATGAAACATAAGGGGATGCTTGATGAGGAGTTTTGGGATAAGGTTTTAAAACCCAAAAGTGTACTGTCACATGAGGACGTGATGTCTGGAACTTGTGACCACAAGGAGGAAGCCAAGAAAATCCCAAAGAAGTCTGTTTTTGAGCTGCTGAATTAACTAACCGTGAAATCTTAACACCCAGAATTTTTATGTGACATAATAAACTCCTATCTTTTAAGCCACCTTAATTGGTTTCTATGTTTCTTACAATCAAAAGCACTCCAAATGATACAAACACTGTAGTTCAGTGATGTTCAGCTTCCTGAACTGTGTGAACCATCATCCATCACTGTGTGTCTTTCATCAAGGGAGACCACAAAGAAGTTTTCTAAGCAAAGACATATACCTAACTCCAGAATCTATCACTTCACAATCTGAGACTGTATCTCTACAACCCTTGCAAAGACCATCTGCTGGTCCTAGGAGGTAAGGGCAGGCCCTTGTCTGGAGTGGCCCAGCTCAGGTCATATCTGTCAGGTTTAGCTAACTCTGTAAGTTGGAGCACTTCTACCTGCGCCCTGTATGTAGGAGTTATCTCCTAGGAGCGTCCAGAACTGGGCTTCTCGCAATTCCAACAAAGAATACTCTCGGAGGCACTTATTTCAGAGGTAGCAAAGTCAAACATAAGAGATGGGCAGTTAACACAAATGAATGCCCCATGCCAGGTAACAGCTGAGGAACTGGGAAACTCAGACTCCCTTTACAGGCACAGATGACATGTGGGAACACAGGCCTAGCGTTGGTAGATGATTCTAGATTTTTAAAAGAACCTAGGAATCTGGATTTTTATGTATAATCTCCCAGGTTTTAGAAATTGACAACTAATTCAAGTATCCTTAAAACTCCATGTGGACCAAACCAAACTATCTGAGGGAGGATCCAGCCCACCAGCTGCTGGCTTTCAGCCTCCGGACTATTCATCCCTAACAACCACATGTCAATTATATACAGCTTTTGAACTCCCAAAGCTCTTCAGTTGATGAGGAAAGCAAGGGCTCAACTCTGCTGAAGCCAAGGGATTGCTGAGAGAAGACCAAGGTTGTTGAATAGGAAAAGCTTACAACTTAGAGATGCTCTAAGTTCTTTTTCATGTTTTATTAAACTGGCTAAGTTTCTATTATGATGTTGAAGAGCGGTGGTGAGAGGTGACATCCGTACCATGTTACTCAACTTAGGGAGAAAGAATTCAAACTTCCACTATTAAGTATGATGTTAGATGTAGTTTTATGTAGATATCTTTTATGAGGTTGAAGTTCCCTTCTACTCCTAGTTTTCTGAGAGATTTTATCATAAACGGACATTGAATTTTTGTCAAATGTTTTCTCTACATCAAATGATATGATCATGTGGTTTTTCTTCTTTACACTGTTATATGGTCTGACACTGGAATATTGAACCAGCCTTGCATTCCTGGGATAAGCGCCCCCTGTCCTTGGTCTGGGTTTCCGGGCACTTTTGGAGAGTCAGTTGCCTCTGTTATAAAGTTCAGAGAGTATTACTGACCCTACCTCATAGGACTGTGCTAAAGATAAAAAGAGAGAATGAGCATATTTGTGTTGAAGGGGATGTGTGCCTGGACCCAAAGTCCTATTTTCAACCTTTATTACAAATGAAGAAACACAGGCACAGACAGCAATTTGCTCAAGATCACACAACTATTGAGGAGCAGAGCTGGGATTTGAACACAGGCAGCCCTGTTTAGAATTCATATTCTTAACTAATATCGTATATTGTTGTTTTTTATTTAGTCTGAAATAGATTGTGGAGGAGGGGAACTCATGAGAAAAATATTAAGTACAAAATGTAAGGATGTCATTTATATGAAGTTTCAGAATAGGCAAAACTGATAGTGGCAGAGTCAGAATAGCAGTTACTTCTGGGGATTGTGGAAGAGATATTGACTGGGAAGAGGTATGAAGGAACATTCTAGAAATATTTCACATCTTGGCTTGGGTAGTGATTATTTTTGACCGTAGACATACATAGAAATTAATTTTAGGCTGGACACTAAATTTGTGCACTTTATGTACCCTACTGTATGTATGTTTTACCTTATTTATTAATAGTGATAATAATCTATAAACAAGGAGGTAATATGCACAGGTTTTAGTCTGGAATAACCTGGATTACAATCATCACAACAAAGCTGCAAGATAGAAACCAACACTCCTGTTTTACAGATGAGGAGACTGAGGCAGGAGAGGAGAAGACTTTTGCACAGGATTCCACAGGGTGTGAGTGACAGCTGGTTGCCAGTCAAGAGCTGGGCCTCAGGGCCGTTCCCCACCCTCTTTCCTCCTGAGGTGAGAGCATTACACCATTTTCCAGACAGCAGCCGGGGGGCAGCCAGAGAGGCCATGAGCTTGGGAGCAGGCCGTGGCAGGCCCATGCCCGTATTTGCCCAAGCCGTCTGCTCTCCCTCGCCCTCCCAGCCGCAACCACAGATGCTGGGCCTGCTTTTTCCCTTTTTCAGTCACGGCACCCCTGCCGCCCAGCACTGCCTGCCAAACTCTACATTCTTGGCGAGAGCCACAGACCGGCAGGACAGGAGGGGCCTGTCAGAGAGATCTGTCTCTGCAGGCGGCCGAGCAGCCCCGGGGGCTCCCGGACAGAGAAGGCCTGGCCAGGCCTCCCCGCACCCAGCACAGGGCTCGTCCTCCTTCAGGCTCACTCACCTTGCAGCATGCTCCGGTAGGCCGTGTCGGCGATGGCGTAGATGTGGGGCGGCATCTCGTGCCGCTTCTTGCCCTTGTACATGTCGACGATCTTCTCCGAGTAGATGGGCAGCTGCTTGTAGGGGTTGATCACCACGCAGAAGAGGCCAGAGTATGTCTGCAAAACAGAGAGCCCAAGCTGACTCCCAGAACATGGCAGCGAGGGGAGCTCGGATGCCCAGCCTGCAGGGTCTGGGCCCGGCAGCACCCACCAGGCCTGCACTTGTTGAGCGCCACTGTGTGCATTTTCTCACTGTAACGTCACAGCAGCACTGTTAGACAGATACGCTCATATTCCCATTAGAGAAGGGGAAACTGAGGCACTGAGTCCTAGTGTGAACCCCTTGGCATCACTGATATTCTGGGCAGCAGCGGGGGAAGAGGTGCAAGGGGCAAGCCTGGATTTGTAGGCCCCCTGTGTTTTACTGTATAACCATGTGCTTCTAGACAGTTCTGGGCTCAGATCTTAGCCCCACTCCTACATGCTGTCTCTTGACCTCCCTGAGCCTCACGGCTTAAATACCAGCTTCCGCTGATTGAGCACTTACTGTGTGCCAGCCACTGAGCTAAGCCCTCACAGGCATCTTCCCCCACCCCGGGACAGCGACACTATGATTTCCCTGCTGCCCATTTGTCAGGTGAGGAAACTGAGGCTTGGTGACATTGTCACCAGATCACACAGCTGGTGGGAAATTCAGAACTAGAAACCACGACTGTTCACCCCAGAGGCCATACTCTTGACCATGAACAAAGTAAAAAGAGGAATTAAAAGGAATATCCTCAAAAGGAATGGTACTGACACATGCTACGTCATAGATAAACCTTGAAAATGTCACGCTGAATGAAAGAAGCCAGACACAAGAGGTCACATATCTATCATTCAGTTTCATCTGGATGAAACAGCCAGAACTGGCAAATCCACTGGGACAGAACACAGATCCCTGGTTTCAAGGGACAAGAGAGAAAGGGAGAATGCGAGTGGCTGCTAATGGGCATAGGGTCTGCATTTGGGGTTAAAAACATGCTCTGAAACTAAGTAGAGGTGACAGTGCACACTTGTGAATATGCTAAATGCCACTGAACTGTATCCTTTAAGCTGGTTAAATTGTGAATTTTATGTTACATGGATTTTACCACAATTAAAAAAAATTCATCTCGCCCTACCAAGCGCATAGGAGCAGCTGCAAATCATCAGAACGGGGAGGGGCATGCAGGTGCCATGCCACACACGTGTGAGGTGCCATCAGTGATGTCACTGTTCCTTACTGCACATCAGATGTTCCCATCGGTTGGGGTCACAGCTCATGAGACAGGCTCCAATCTAACCCATTGTAAATACTTCTTCCAAACGATAACATCCCTTCTGCCCAGGGCTCTGATGGCCACGAAGCATGTCTTCCTCCCAGGCTCCCGGAGAAATGACAGAAGGCAGGGAAGCAGATATTCCATCTCTGGGCTACACTCAAGGCGAACGAATACTGGAGAAGTTAAGTGACTTGACTGAAGTCACCAAGCAGGACCCTGGCAGTGCCAAGCCTAGCTTGGCCCACTCGCAGGTGTGAGCACTGTCCATTAGCTGTCCCACCTGTGCCCACCCTGCAGAAATAGTCCATCATCTGGTCTTTCATTCACTGTGTAGATCCTAGACACGGTGCAAGGCTCTGGGGCTACAGAAGACAAAACCCACAAAGGCCTGCCCCCAAAGGGCTTTCAGTCACAGCTGAAGCTGACTGGAGAGTGGCAGGGTCCCTTCAGGGCTTCACCTGCTGGGAGACAACGGTGATAGGCCAGAGGCGGGGGGTGAACAGTGTTCATAAAAAGGTATGGGGTTGGTTGGGGAGGAGGGAGCAATTTCTGAGGTTCTCACCATTCCCCTAAAAAGGGCAGGAACGAGGTCAACATAAGGCCTGGTAAACAGCCACCAACTATTAATTGAGCACCTACTGCAGACCAGGTGTGAGCTAGATGCCGGAGATAAATAAATAAATGATGGCCCTGTCCAAGAGCCCACAAATCAGAGGGGGAACAGGGACATTTAAAAATACCATCTTAAGAACGAGGACAGGGTGCAGGCAGTTAGGGGAGCAAGGAAGAGCAGGCCCTAATCCACGTTGCAGGTGGTCAGGGAAACTTGTGGGGAGGGGCTCCGCACACTGAGCCTTAACAGAAGAGAAAGTGTTAACCAGCCCATGAGGTAGCAAAAGCATAGAGGGCCAAGACGGAGGCAAAAAAACCAGGATGTGGGGAAACTGCAAGCAGGACGGTATAGCTGCAGCCTGGAGGAGGAGAGAAGCAAGGTGAGAGGGCCAGGCTCCAGCACAGGTAAGCCGATGGCCTCTGCCTGGACGCCCCTAGGTCCCCATTTGATCACCCAGCCCCCGCCCGCCCGTCCCGCACACAGTAGCGCAAGGCTTGGCGTACAGCAGGTGCTCACTTGGATGCTTGCTGAATGAATGCCTGAGGGGTGAGCGCATTACAAAGCTTCTCTGGAGCAGGGGTGGCGCAGGGATGGCGCTGCCTTCATCTCTGTGACCTGTAGCCCTACACTGGGCCAGCACACAGTAGACCTTTGCTGAGCAGCTAGCAATAGTTCCAAGGCACGGGTTGTGTGTCCTGTTCATCTGTGTCCTAGTCCCCAGCATGCGGCTTCCCTTGATAAACAATCTTTGAATGAAGGTCAACCAAGCCCTACCTCTTCTTAAGGTCTCAACTCCAACTCCAGCTCCTCCCAGACTGTGTCCCTGCCGACTGCCATGCCCTTTTTCGAATGTTGGTGTCATTTACAGCCCAAACCACCCCGCCCAACACCCTTGACCTGGAAGCAGTAAAGGGCAGTGGTTAAGGGTACAGAGTTGAATACCAGGGACATGGTTTGAACCTTCATTCTGCTACTTCCTGGCTGTGTGACCCTGGGGAAGTTTCTTAACCTCTCTGAACCTCAGCTACCCTCATCTGCAAAATGGGGGAATACCAACAGCTCCTTCATAGGTTTGCAGTGCAGTAAGGTTCATGAAGCATTTAACATGGTGCCTGGTATGTAGTAGGTGCTCAAACGTTAGTGACGATACCTTTGTTTCATAATGACGAACACCTTGCCACCTTGAAAGCCTCACAAGCGCTGTTCCCTCTACCTGGAACACTCCCCCCACCACCCTGATCCTCCCAGAGCCACTTCCATCTCCTGTCTCAGGGTTCAGCCTCCCAGACTGCAAGCTGTACACCATCGTACCTCCAGCACAGGGCCGGGCACAGGGCAGGCACTCAGTAAACTTCTGCTGAGTGAAGGAAAGGAGGAAGGGCCGCACGGCTCTCCCAACTCCATCACCAGCTTCTAAAGCCTGAGGATCACTCCTCACAGCACTAGACTCACAGCGAGCACCTATCTGCTTCCAGGCAGACCGGAGACTGTTCAGTTCAGCAAATCCTTCCAAGACACAACCACCTGAGAGAGGAAGGACCGGGCAGGCAGCAGCATGCCTCACACAGGGCCCTGGGCTTCCTAGTCTGGAGGTTCCATCTCCATTATTCAAACTTAGTTAATGTCACACAAGGCAGCCCACCTGCAGCTGGCAATGTTTCTGCTTCCCTGTCCCCACCACCCCCCTCCAGCTGGTCAGGTTCAGAGTTTTCAACATCCCTGCCTCGTGTCCTAGCTGGCATCTCAGGGCTCTATGCCACCAGCAAGTCCCAGCCGTGGGCCCAGGGTTTCCCTCTTAGGACCGTATTAGGAAGTGACTCCAGTTTTTTCCTGACACTTTATATGGAAGCTCTGGGCAAGGCCCTGCTCCCACGGCCTCTGGCAGAAACGATGAACAGGGGGAAGGTAAAAGGAACACAGGCTTTAAGTCACACAGACCTGGGTGGAGTCAGCTTTGCCCTCCTTACCTGAGTGATTTGTGTGAGTGGCTGAACCCCTAAGCTGCTTCTTCCCATCAGTAAAATAATGGATAACCCAACCTTTCTACCAGATTGTAGCGCAACGTCACGACTTTCTGAACATCTATCCTAGACACAGACACAGTGCACCTAGGATGCAATTTGCAGCCTCCTTGATTTTAACAGCAGAAAAGACTCGACACAACCTAAATATTCATCACTGGGGGACTGGTTCAATAATTATGGTAGGCTGCCATTAAGAAGAGCACATAAATGTATATTATATATATATATATATATACATACATATAATTGCCTATATATATATATGAAATATTGCTATAGGGCTACATAAGAAATTGGTGACCACGGTTTCTCTAAGAGGGTTTGGGGTGGGGAGACTGGAAGATGGGGGTAGAAGAGAAAGTTCTGAACCCCTTATATATAATTTAATATTTGCATATATTATCTATTCAAAAAGATGTTTTAAGTGTGATAGTTATGAGCCGACTCAAGAAGAACCCACAAGATACGATGCATGCTTCTATTTCTAAGTATTCTCTTGCAGTCTTGGCATGGACTGCATTATTGGAAGGTTCTTTGAAACAATAATGACTTGAAAGACGTCAGTGGCTCATCACAGGCTCAAGGAAGGACAGCCTCCAGTTTGTTTTCTTTCCACCTGCCAAGGCCCAGTGCAGTTGTATTTTCTTCCCACCCTCCAGGACCCTCTGGCACCCAGGAGGCCTCTGCTCACAGCTGCTGCCAGTGTCCCTGTGCAAGCACTTCTTCTGGAGAAGGCTACGGTCACTGGGCCAGGTGTCTAAGAGGAAAACATTGTCACCTGCTGGAATTTGGAAGAAAGGCCTCTCCTAACCCCCTAGTCTTCCCAGAACAGTGAAATCAGAACAAGGAAAACATCCTTTTGGATTCAGGGGTGGGGAATTTGGACTTGGAGATCCAACAAATAGGAAGGTCCACCCACTGCTCTGCATCACCTGCCCCAGAGGCTTGGCACAGGGGTGGGAGGTCCCACTGCCTACAGGCACCATGCAGGCAAGACCTGAGTGAAGTGGGCCAGGTCTGAGGAAGAAATACGGCCAACAATACTCAGCCCTAGGGCCTGGGGGCGATGGGAGTGGTGGGGCCTGTGGAAAAACAGTGCACACAGCCCGTTTAACAAGGGGTGTTATCTGGCAACCTGGGTCCAGGAGTGCCACGTCCTCTACTTTTTCAAGCAATACCAGAAACTGAGATTTTTTTTTTCTTTTTGGTGGGGAGGAAGTATATCATATTAACTCAATTTTTTAGAAAAGATCTCACTCTGGGCCAACAGCCTGTAATCCCTGGCTTGGCACCTAGCAGGTACTCAAGGAAGCATAATAAATCCTTGCATGCACTTAGCCCTTGTCCAACTCAAAGCTAAGGGCACCAATGGCACCCTCCCACCTGCCCCAGCCCACACCCTTCACCTCCTGCTCCAGCCTCCAGCCTCCAGCCACCCTAGGCCTTTCACCATCATGAATAGTCTCTCTAGCCCTGGAGGCAGGCAGATCTTGTCCGAACCCCAGCTCTGCCCACTTCCGGCAATAAGATTGGGCAATTCTGAGCCTCAGTGTCCCAGCCTCTAAAAGGCGGTAATAGCCTCTGGCTCACAGGCCTGAGTGAGCAGGAAGAAGGAAGAACACTGGTCCTGCGACCATGCCTGGGGTGGAGACCCAGCTGTTTCTCATCAAGTTACTTAACTGTTCAAGTTCCCAGTTTCTTTATCTGCAAAAATGAGGCTAATAGCATATCTCTCATACATAAAGCAAAGAATAGAGGTAGCAGTAATAATATATCCGTATAAATTCATACCATAGTAAATTTTAAATAAATAGTAACTGGCATTATTGTTGCCCTGAGGATAACAAGGCTCCCTGGGGAGTCTAGTGAAAGGTAAGACCCTCTTCCCAGAAAAAATGTACATGGACACAAATTTTCCTTAAATCTCAAGAGGCTGACAAACTTCCTAGTGCCCATTCACAGGTACCAAGTTTAGAAACGCACATTTTAGGGATTTTTTTTTTTTTTTTTTTGGTAAGAACGCTTAACATGAGATCTACCCTCTTAACCAATTTTTACATGTACAATCCGGTATTGTTAACTATAGGCACAATATTGTATAGCAGCTCTCCAGATATTATTCATCTTGCATGAATGAAACTTTTTACCTGCTGGGCAGCACCTTCCCATTTCCAGCACCACCTACCCCCCCACCATAGTCACCAATCCCCTCTCTGATTCTGATTTTGACTATTTTAGATGCCTCCTATAAAGTGGAATCCTGCAGTATTTGTCCTGTGACTGGCTTATCTCACTCAGTGTAGTGTCCTCTAGGTCATCCATGTTGTCACATATGGCAGGATTTCCTTTTTTAAGGCTAAATAATATTCTCTTATATGGATATGCCTCTTTTAGTTTATCCATTCATCAGTCTGGAATCTATGTCATATATCTGCACTTAGCTCATGTGTCTTATCTCCCTTCCCTTAATTATAAAATAGCTTTGGGGCAAGGGCCAGGCCCTGTGTCTCTTGGCATCCCCCAGAGAGGACAGCAGGAGGGCCAGCAGCACACACACTTTACAGTGTGTCAGGCCAGAGTCTGGACACCTCACATGCAGAGCTTGCTCTCACCAGTGTCATAAAGGACAAAACAGGCTGGGATACCCAGCACCGGCAAAGCTCACACCTTTACTGAACTCCCACTCTCTGAAACCCTTGTCCCATTCCCTCGGCTACACATCAGGGACAGAGCCAAATGATAAGTGATCAGGAAAATGTCCAGGCAGAGCAAACCCAGCCAACAGCAGCGTCTGGAAGGGCAAGGGAAAGCTGGGCCAGGAACCAGAGCCACGTGCGTGCCCCAGAAGAGCCATGAGAGATCAGTGGCAGCTTAGGCGAGAACCTGCATCTCTAAGATAAGGAGATAGGACCCTCTGGTTTCTATCGATTCTTCTAGACCCAAGAGGGCAAGACATCTTCAAGGACCTAATCAAAGGCACATCGTCTGAGGTGAGCTATGCAGAACAGAGTGGAATGTTCTCTTCATTACCAAGGGCAAAATCAGGCACGCCTGGCTGCCTCTGCATTATCCTGACATCCACCTGTTTACAAGGGCTGTGCCCTCTGCTCTCGCCCCCTGGGAGAGTAACCTGCTGTGCTTCCCCAACCCACCCCTGTCCTTTAACTCCTCTGTCATGGACAACAGTTTCTATTTAAGTGATTAAATTGGGCAGAAAGGAATGAGACAGGAGTAGGCACATGGTCACAAGGCTGAAAGGTTTTTCATCTAATCTGGAGAAGCAGGGCAGGAATTTTAAACTTTGATTCATTTTTTAATCTGCTGTCAGAAGATATTCTGAGTCTCAGGACCTTCATAAATCCCTTATTATTTTTCCTGATTTCTATTTTGGGCTCAAACACCATGTCAGAGGACAGCAGGTCCATACCCAGAGATTCATACCCAGGCCCATCCTTGGCCTCCCTGGATGGAGAGGACACAACTCAGATGGGAGACCCAGAGGAGCCAGATTTCCCCCCTATTCCTGCAGACTGGTGACCTTAGAAATGCCCATCGAATTGAGAGTATTTCCATGCAAGGAGTGGTGAGGACAAAATGGATTCTCCCTGCTTAGTTTGGAAGTAAGGATGGGCTTTATCACTCTGAGCCTCAGTTTGCTTGCCTGTAAAATGGGATGAGTGTGCTTATTTAGTGGATATTGTGTTGATTAAATGAGATAAAGTGTGTCAAACCTGAATTAGAGGAGGTATTTAATAATTGTGAGTGGCTCTCCTGCTCCTGTTTGGTTCTTAAAATAGCTACTGTTCCTCCATCTGAACTACCCATAAGAAGAATAGGTAATCAGTTATGGCACACCATGGGTTAGACTACATCGCCCTTAGACGGGGACTTTTGGGGTTATGAATGAAACGTGGTAAGGCTCAGCATTGTCTTGCACACTAACCTATGTGCAAAGGTTTTTAAACATGTAAACACGTGCCATACTCACAAAGAAAGGGATCAAGAACTCACCAGCTCCTTATCAGCTGTTATCTCTAGGGGAGGATTGATTTTGTGTTTGCTGTGCGTTTCCAAATTTTCTAAATCTTCTGTAATGAATGTACTTTGCTGTCCTAGTTAAGAAACAAGTCTGAAGGACACTTTTAGAGATGACATGGGGGTTTTATAATTTTCATATGACAAAATGTGACGGGCAGGGCCAGGAGGGCATAGGCTAAAGTGACTGTTTCCGCAAGCTTGCAAAAGATCCTAGAACATCCAACTGTCAGTAACAAAAATGACCTTAACAACAGCAAAACCAATGATAATAGCACCTAGCATCTTGAGGGCTGACAATGTGCTAGGAGACATGTCAAGCCTTCTTTTTAGAGTAACCCACTCTCTGAGACAGGTACTATGCTTGTGTTCATTTTAGAGATGAAAACAAAATTTCTGAGAAATTAGTTAACCTGCCCAAGGGATAGCACATCCTTTCTGAGAGGCAAGATAAAACAAAGATGGACTGGCGAACCCTCTGCCCACCAGCCTGGCATCAGGGGGCTAACCTTGTCTCTCCTGTTTTGGGGAATCCAAACCCACAAGGAACTGGTCCCCTTTCCCGTGGCCACACCTCCCCATCATCTAGTTCAGGCTGTCCAGCAGAACGTCCTACAGTGACGGGAATGTTCTATTCCTGTGCTGTCAATACAGCGGCCACTAGCCACAGGTGGCTGTTGAACATGGGACACTGGCCAGTGCAAAGAAGTGAATTTTGAAGTATTGATTTTTAATCAATTTACATCTAAATTTAGTTAGCCACATGTGGCTGGTGGCTACCCTATTGGACAGTACAGCTCTAAGTCCACTCTGGCCTGCACCGTCAGCCCAGAGGAGCCCAAGGCCCATCTAGGTATCCCCATCTGTGACAGGGAAGGCCTCCGCTAAACCTAGCCAGACCCCCATTCTCTCCCTCCCACGTGGTTGCTGGCAAAGGCCAGCTTTCCCAAGAGGTGATGAGCTCTCTTTTATTTCCAAGTTTCAGTTCAGCAAACTACCTCACTGGAATCTGTCAGGTATTCACCATGCGCCTTGGCGCTTTGCATATGTGATCACACAGAATCTCAGCATCTCAGTGACCTAGGGAGGGAGATTTGTCCAATTTTACAGATAGGAATACTAGGCTTCAAAAGGTGAAGTAACCTGTTCAGTGTTGCAGAACTAGGTGAGGCAGGACTGAGGCTTGAACCCAGGTCTGAATGATTCCACCTCACCATGTGGCCTCCCTCAGCAAAACCTCCCAACTTGTACCCCAGACATGTCTCTAAACCTCTTCCTTCCTTAGGGGTGTGGGAGGACCAGAAGAAGTAACTGGCTGCCCCAAGATACTCACGTATATGAGTCCTGAGAAGTACCTCTCCCTCAGGTTGTGTAGCACAGAGGCTTCATTGAGGCATGTCAGCTCTGCCATATCCTCCACCTTGGAGAACTTGGGCGGGTTCATCTTCTGGATGTCATCTTTGTTGACTGAAACCTTCTTGCCATTCTCCACTAGCTCCACAATCACTTCATCACCCTTCTCCTCCTTGATGCTGGCCGCCTCGAAACCCTGCTTCTCCGAAGGGACCCAGACCAGCTTCTTGGCAGCCCAGTCGGCCTGGGCCACGGGGCTGTTGATGAAGTTTTTGTCCACAAAGAGGAATTTCTCGTCATCACTGAGCTGGCCCTTCTGTGCCATGGTGCCTGGTTGGTCCCCTGTGGAATAAGGCAATAGCATCAGGATTGGGCCAGAACAAAGCCATAAAGCAGACGGACCCCTCGCTTCGCATGACTAGGAATGCAGGCTGCAGAAACATTCCACAAAGTACGAGGATGTTCCCTACAGTATTGTTTATGTTGTCAAATGGAAACAACCCAAAGGTCCTTCAGAAAAAGGAGCTGCACCCTTGCTTATTGTCCATCATCATGGTCATGGCACTGGATATGTAAACCATGCATTTTCATACAATGAAATATTCTCCAGGAGTTAAGAAGCAAGAAGGATGTCTATATATGTTGACATAGGAAGACATCCATACCTTATTGTTTATAGTAGTCATAAAAGCAGAGGGGTACTCAAATGGTTAAACATGAGAATTTTCATGACGTAACAATTCTGTTCCTAGGTATATACCTAAGAGAAATGAAAACATACATCCATGCAAAAACTTGTATGCAAATGTTCATGGAAGCATTATTCACAATAGCTAAAATGTGGAAGTAAGCCACGTGACCATCAACAGATGGAATGAATAAAATGGTCTATCCGTATAATAGGAAATACTATTCAGCCATGAAGAGGAATGAAGTACTGACAGAAGCTACAACTTGGAAGAATCTTGAAAGCATTACGCTAAGTGAATGAAGCCAGTCACAAAGGCCATGCATTTTATGATTCCAATTATATGAAATGTCCAGAATAGGCAAGTCCATACTGACGGAAAGAAAATTAGTGGTTGCCACAGTCTGGGAGAGAATTAGAGGGAGACAGCTATGAGGTGTTGGGTTTCTTTCTGGGGTAAGGAAAATGTTCCAGAATTTACTATAGTGATGGAAGCACAATTCTGTGAGTATGTAAAAGCCATTGAACTGTGTGATCTAAATGGGTGAATTGTATGATAAATGAATGTCTCATAAAGCTTTTTTAAAATGAAATAAAGGGTGAGTATCAAACAGGTATAATAAAATCCCATTTTTATTTTAAAATATTTAGAATTGTATAAGAAAAATTACAAGTTATCAAGTGCACTTGGGGGATTTTTACTTTCATTTTAGGCTTTTTTCCAATATTTTTATTGTGGTGAAATATATATGACACAAAACTTACTTTCTTAACCATTTTTAAGTATAAAGTGATATTAACTACATTCATATTGTGTGTAAACACCAACCATCTCCAGAATTCTTTTCATTCTGCAAAATGGAAACGTGTAACCATTCAACAATACCTCTCCATTCTTCCCCAGTCTCTCGGCCTATGGCGACCACAGTTCTATGAATTGGACTATTCTAAGAATCTCATGTAAGTGGAATCATACAGTATTTGCCTTTCTGTGACTGGCTTATTTCACTTAGCATGATGTCCTTAAGGTTCACCCATGTAGCATATGTAAAAATTTCCTCCCTCTTATCAGCTTAATAATATTTCATTGTATGTACATACCACTTTTTATTTATCCACTCAGCTGTTCATAGATATTTGGGTTGTTTCCATGTTGTAACTACTGTGAATAATGCTGTTATGAAGACAGGTGTACTTTCTATTATGTATTTTTTACCATGTTGGTAGCTTTATAATATTTTGTTGAATTTATGATCAACAGAAATAGATATTCTTACAAAGGCCTTCAAATAGCCAACACGTGTAAGAAAAAGATGTTCCCCCTCACTAGTAAATAAAGAAACACAAGTTAAAGCAATGAGGTGTTGATTTTTACCTACTCACCTTGGCTAAGATGAAAACCTTTGATAATATCCACTGTTGCAAGAGGGTAGGGGGGCCTGGCCTCTGCACACACAGCCCTCATGCATGGAAAAGCCTTAAAAAAAATCTATGCATAGTCCTTGACCTGCAATTGCATTTCTGTGAATTTAGCCTAAGGAAACAGACAAGTGCTCACAGATGTGTAAGAATGCACGTTGCACTGCTGTTTAGAAAACAGCCAAACCTGTAAGCCATCTAAATGGCCTTCGGCGAGTGCCTTGTTAAATTGTGGAACTTCCATTTAATACAATGTTATAATTCCACTGAAGACTTAAATTATCAACTTTTATTTATGCCAAAGATTTGTTCACTTCTCCTTGAACATAGTTATTAAACTATCATTGACAGGTCATAAAATTCTCTCACTGTAAATGTACAGTTCAATGATTTTAGTACACTTACTGAAAATGTGCATCCATCATTATAATGAATGTTGGAACATTCCTATCACCCCAAAAAGGGTTCCCTTGTGCCAGTCTGCAGTCTCCCTATTCCCACATCCAACCCTAATCTACTCTGTCTCTACAGATTCACCTTTTCTGGATGTTTCATATAAATGGAATCATAGCATAGGTGACTGTTGACCATGCGAAGATACTGAAGATGTATTTTTGTGTGTGTATGTATAAATGGAATATTCAGTAATAAAAAAGAACTAACTACACAAGAGCATGGACAAATCTTAAAAGCAATAGCTAAGTGAAAGAAGCCAGACCCAAAAGACTACATGCTCTAATACTCCACTGATACAGAAGTCTAAGAGAGATGAAACTCTGGGGACAGAAAGCAGGTCAGTAGTCACCAGGGGCGGGGAAGGGAATGGACTGCCAAGAGGCACAAAGGAACTCTGGGATGATGAAAATGCTCTGTATCCTGATGAAAGTGGCGATTACACAACCGTATCTATTTGTCAAAACTCATTGGGCTGTATGCTTAAAAATCTGTGAATTTTTAAAGAATTGGTGAGTTTCACTGTATATAGATTATACCCCAATAAAGCTGATTAAAATATTTATAATAGAACCTTTCTTGTAATCTTTCACATGTATATACATTTTTCAAAGTCTAGAAAACTACATATTCAAATATTAAACTATGGTCCTACCTGGTCAAATATAGGATAGTTTGAACATCAGTAAGAAAGATAACTATATGAATGGAAAGATGAGTATGTCTAAACCCATGAGACCATGGTGATTCAGAAAGATTCAGAGGTCATCCTTGACAGATGCTGGGGAGCCGATCCATTATTTTGAAAACTGGCAAAGAAGGGAAACCAAAACATTGATTCTGCCTCTCTCACAGAAATTGTTCCTTAACACCACTAAATGCTTGAAAATGAGGAATCTCTTTATATTAAGTTTCAAGTCATCAGATGTCCTTTCAAAAGAGGCAGCCCATTTGCCACAGATTCTCCATCCTGTTGTCTAGATGTGTCCACAAGGCAGGTGCTGAGGCAACAGGCTCTTCATAGGCCTGCCCCGTGGCCTGTCCCAGACCCTCGGCCGTACCTGCAAATGGTGCCCTTGTCTGCTAACACTTGCTCTCGCCCAGCAACTCCAACCTGCCCCATCTCTCCTCCCCCATCCATTGCTTCTGTGCTCCACAGAACTAAGGCTCAGGCTGAGTTAGGATACACGGCCACTAGGACACACTGTGTAGTTGATGTCCCTCCTTCAGCAGAAAGCAATTCACAGCTCCTTTGAATTCACCAAGATAATCCCCAGGCTTGGGCTCCAGATCCCATGTTGATGGAGTAACCTCCATATCCCACGAGCAGGCTCTGGAGCTGGGCAGCCAACTTCTGAACTGCAGACATTGCAAGGCAAAATAGAAGCAGATACTCCAGTAGCCACTTTCCTCTTTCAGGGGTGAAAATAACAATAATAGAAACCAGAAGCTAATATGCTCAGAAGGTATGGTTATTTCTCCTAGGAGCCCTGATCTAGTAGCTCATTTTAAAAGAAAGATGGAGACATGAAGAAATCATTCCCTCATCTGAATAGGCACTGAACTGAGAAAAGTGAAATAAAGAATTGTAGAGAACACCTATTGTTCCAGGTTTAAAATCACATTTCTGGTATTTTTAAACCATTATTGGATTTTTTTCTTGGGATGTAATAAGCCCAAAGCTTCCTCCCTCAATTCCATTTCCACTGTTATTAACAAATAATCTCTTCTACTCGGAAGAATTCCAGCTAATAAATGTAGAAGAAATGGTACAACTCAAACGTAGTGATTTTTTTAACCCCTAATAACATAATGGGTCTCGGCAATAACCATCCATAGTTGTTAAAACCAGGAGACCAGTGGTTCTCAAACTTCCTCGTGCCCTTCTGACTCCCACACAAGCTTCAGGGGCTCATCAGTTCAGCGGAGTGTTTGCAGTAAGTGAACTGACCTTTCAAGGCGCCTAGCACAGTACCTGGCATGTCATGAACATTCAAAGTGGGACCTGAATCAGATTAACTACAACTCCACCCCACAGTTAGAACAGATCTCACAAACACATTTGAGCAAAAGAAGGCAGACCCAAAAGGGGGCACTGTGTGATCCCGTTTATAGGAGGATCGAAACCAGGCCTAACTAACCTATGGTAGGTCAGACGTCATGACTGGCAAAGTAGACATGAGGGGGGCTTATGGGGCTAATGTTCTGCTTCTTAACCTGCCAGGCACATGAGTCTGTTCACTTTGTGACCATTCATCAAGCTGCACCTTTCTGATACAAAGTACACATCCATGAAAAAATCTGGTTTCCTTTTACCCTTTTTAATCCTTAGTTGTGGTAAAATACACATAAAATTTACCATCTTAGCCATTTAACTTGCAGTTCAGTAGTGTTAAAAGTACATTTATATTATTGTGCAATCAATGAAAATGATTTTTGTAAAAATGGGAGTCAATTATACTCAAGAGGGCCAGGGGAAAGCTCCCATTTGTTCTGAGCAGTGTGACCACTAAGCGGGCTTTCTAATTGTGATGTTGGTGAGTTGCCTTAAAAGTAAGAAAAAAAAGCAAAAAATAGAACAGAAAAATAAAAGGACACAGGAATCCCCATTGCCAGGAATCCCGTCTAATCTAGGGCTAAAAATACCAAGATTAGTGCAGAGTCTGTCTCTGTCCAAAAAAGAAGACAGAGAAGCCGCTTTGATGCCCCCTGACAGTTACAACATGTGAGATCTGCTTTGGTCAAAGGAAAGAAGGAAGAGAGATGAGGAGCTAGGCTTCGCCCTAGAATGGTGTTTCTCAGAGTGTGCTCCTTGGAACCCGAATCCCTTGATAGGTGGGGTTAGGGGTGAGGAGGGATTCAAGGAGGTTGAGACAGTCTTTAAAAAAAAAAAAAGATTCTATGGTCAAATCCACTTGAAAAGTGTTACATATTCCCTCCCTGTCCTGGAGAGGCAGAACATTCCTCAGGACATCCCCTTGGTAGGTCTTCAAACCAACAACTATTTCTCTCTTTTGAATACAAGGCTCTCTGAAACATTTAGCCACAGATCTCTTTTCCCACCAAACACTGATGAAATCCCACAGATTTGCCCTTGAGAAAATTCAGTGCGCCTAGCAGATGAATAAAACTAATATTAGTCATCCTGGCTGCTAAATCTTGAGTATCAGCTATTATCTCATTTAATCCTCTCAAAGACGCTGAGGCACTCTTACCTCTGGTTTACAGAGGAGGAAACTGAGGCATTTGCCCATCACAGCATAGCTGGTTATGAAACCTAAAGATATATTTTCAGTGTCATCTTTCTGCTTTGCCTTCCTAGAAACAAGCAAGGAATTGACGGTCAGAGGAAATACAGGAGCGCACAGGACGCATCCCAGATCACTCCCTGCGACTTGAAGGCTGAGGATAACTTGGCTTTACTGTCACAGGGACTTGCCACAGTGTGCACCCAGAACCTTGAGTTTTCAAAAGTTGGGGTGGTGACAATCAGGCAAAAAGGGGCAGGTCAGCCAGGTCAGGCCTTCAGTGAGGCGTAGGGCAGAACAAAAAAGTAGCTTGTAAAATCACAGCAGTCGTCAGAGAGCACAGTCTCAGTGGTGGGATTCTCCGGGTGCTGAACAGAAGCAAACGTGGCCTGTGGCTCCCTGCTGTGGTCCTTAATTTAGGGCAGGGTTCTCAACCCGGTCACGATTTACATTTGGGACTGGATCATTCTTTGCTGGTAGGGGAGGCAGGGAGGGGGCTGTCCTGTGCTCTTCAGGGTGCTTAGCAGTTCCCGTGGTCTCCTCCTACTAGATGCTAGTAGCTCCCTCTCCTCCCCCTCACGATGACCAAAAATGCCTCCAGACATTGCCAGATGTCCCCTGGAGGGGGCGGGGGAGGGGCAAAATTGGCCCCAGTGAGAACTATTGCTTTAGAGTAAAACCTAGGGCTCTCTTGGGAAACACAAGACTGAGAATAGTCACCACTCAGTCAACACCAACCTGGAATGCCAACTGCAGATCACACGGCTGGAGAGAGTGCGAGCACATCGGATCAGAAAGATGCCCAGTTAACCTCCAGGAGACTCCCCACCCACCTTGCTTTTCCCTCTCCAAGCCCCCTCCTCTACTACCCCTTGTCCCACATCAGCTCCCAAGGCTGAAAGGACATTTCAGGGATTATCACACAGGACAGATGGATACTAAGGACAACTCATTGATCAAGGGCTGCTCTCAAACGTTTACAGAAGCAAAGGACTCTGACTGTTGGTGTTAGCGATGTTTGACACAGCCAAGTGTGAGCCGTGAGCACAGCTCCGGCTTCCTTACCAACCACACACAGCTTCAGGCTTTGAGCACGAGAAGCAAGCTGCCCATTAGCCTCCATTAAGACCACAGGGTTACAAGTCCCAGTTCTGCTCCAAACTCACTGGGTGGCTCTGGCCACATCACAGTCCCTCTCTAGGCCTTATGTTTTTCATTTGGGGAACAAAGTGGTGGGCTGGCCTCACTCTAACATTTTATTGTATTTGTGACTCTGGATCAAAAGGCTGAAACTGGACCAACTGAGCATGTTCAGCTGCTTACGTTTGTTTTAGCATCAATTTTATATCCCCTGGGGGAACTCGAGGGTAAAAGATCTTATCCTTTCTGCTTCTGCATTAATGAAAAATGAATAAAATATCCCAGGACCCAGCCTGACAGTACAGGATTTGCATATCACCAGGCCTGGCTGACAGCTCCCCTCAGGATTTGACTCAGGTAAGCCACAGGCTCAGATTTTGGGCCAGAGAGGCAAAGCCAAATGCTCGGGGGTCAAGGGAGCAATGCAGCAACACCCAGGCCCTCCTTGCTCTGCCCAAAGAGGATGGCAGCTCCTTGACGCCAGCTGGTGTCCCCTAGTGAGAACGTGGGCCCTCCAGTGCCAGATTTCCAAGACTCAGAAGTCTGAATTGAGGTACAAAATACCAAACCCTAAAGTTAAATCCTGGCACATTTTAAATGCCACGCAGGCAAAAGGAAAGCCCTCTGGGCAGGATCTAGAACATAACCCTCCCGCTAGAATGAGAGAAGTTGGTATGTCTCAATAAGGGGTTGTTTCAACAGTCAGAGGCTATCCTTCAAATAACAGAGTATCATGCAGCTGATAGAAAAATGCCAAAACATGCTGATATGGAAAGATATGGAAGACACATAATTAAGTGAAAAAACTAATTAACAATGCCAATATTGATGTAAGAAAAGCAGGTTTGACATAGAAGAGTTGTGGAAAGATACATAAAAATATATTAACCATGATTACATCTAGAGGTGGAGAGCAGGGGACCAGGGAGGAAGGCATTCTACCTGGAGACTGGGGAATGGCTACAACGCTCCCGGGTGGGCTCAGACATTGGCCGCTACTGAGATTCTATGTCATTCGCTGCATGGTTTGCTTCACCAGGGGAGGGGAGGAACGGGTACAGCCAACATGGAAGTTCAAGCCTGCATGAATAAGCCGGAGGCAAATCCTATGGCCTGTTCTTAGGTGATGAGGGCTGTTCCTCCCAAGCCCTTGAATTCCTGATGCAAGTCAGAGATACAGGACTCCCCGCTGAACGAGCAATGGGCAGCACTAGTTTCTTCCTCCATCGGTTGATCCTTTGCAAAAACTACTCCCAATTCCTGCTTGGCCTTTTCCAAACTCAGCCTTCCTTCCATCGTGCGGCCATGGGTAAAGGCCAGGAGTACAGGGAGGAGGCCCCAGGGAGAGGAAAAGCCCTGTGAAAGCTAGACAGGCTGCTCTGGCTCCCAGGTGAGCTCTTAAAGGATGCCATCACCACCCTGAATGAATCACAAATGAGCCAATATAACAGGAATTTGTAATATTCCTGGCACCAGTGAGGAAATGTGGCTAAAGTAGAAGAAGATTCGGATCATCACCTCTTGCCCAAATAGGAATTGGTTTATGAGAAGAGATTACACAAAAGGTAAATTAGGGGCAAGGTTCTCCTTTACAGAAAGACCACGCAACAGGCTTCCTCCTTCTCCCAAGTACCAGCTGTTGCACGCTGAGCAAGATCCTTAAGGTCTCTGGTCACATAAGATATAAAGAACTATCCACTGAAGTTTACTAGAAGCCAGTAACTGAGCTAAACACTTTGGATGCATTACTCCATGTAATCCTCCCAGGAGGCTAATTCTCTGGGCTGTAGAGTTAGAACTGGATTTGAAGAACTGTCTTCCTCATTGGCCATTTGAGCTATCCTGAGCCAGTTATTCAGCCTCCACACTTGCAAAACAGGCCCATGAACAGTATCTGCTCCAAAGGGTTGTTGGGAAGACTTTGTAAGATGATGCCAGTAAAGGGTTCTGCATATTGCCGGGCAATAGTGCTCAGCAAGCATTAGCTATTCTCAGCGCCATTTTAGAGATGGGAAAACTGAGGTTTGGGAGGCCCAATGTGGATGATTCTAAACTTGCTTGTGACCTTCTAAGATACCAGTGGACTTAAAACTGGACTTGGTTTTCCAGAAAAGTCTCAAGTATATCTGATTTCAGAATTCCAACAGCATAAAATCTACCTGCCTGAATCCAATGTACTGCAGAAAGGAGGGGACAAACTTCTCCCTCAAAATAAAACTTCAAGATAAGAGAGGTGTAGGAAAAAGTAAACTCTCTTTCATCCCAAATGTCTTCTCGAGGGCTCCTCCACTTGTTCCCAAATGGGAAGGATAAGGGCAGAGAAATCCCCAGAGTCAAAACTGCAATACAAGACTCATTTGTGAGGGGGCCAGGGATGGCCGCATGGAAAACGCTACCATAAATGGGCATGTTTGCCTCAATCTCAGCCCTCGCACAGAAAAGTAATGATAACAAATCCATAACAAGTACCTTGTACGGCATAACACGTCTATTTCAGACATGACAATAAAAAAAACATGGTGTTTACCAGGCAAGCCTGAGATGCTTCAAGAGGAAGGCCCAGCTAGTCCACATTTTGGACCCTTGGGATGGCAGCCCACCTAAGGTCACTGGCTCCAACTAGATTACCCATCACCAGGGGACAAACTATGCAGTTTAAATTCACAAAAGGTCAGTTTGTTTTCTTCAAAGAGAAGATGATAAACACTTGTCTTCCTGAAAGCAATTGGTCCCACCAGAAATCTGACTCAAACAGGGACTTTTTATTGATGGTAAAGGCTAAAGATGGTGGGGTCAAGGCTATAGCCTTGGCATCAGACAGACGCCCAGAAATAGGTTCCACCACTTGCTAGCTGTGTGACACTGGGCAAGTTACTAAACCTCTCTGAGCCTCAGCTGCCTTATATACCATACAGGCATATCACAATGTTTCCCTTAGAAGTTTGTTGCGCTGATAATGTGAGATAAATTAAGTCAAACATGGCTACAGTGATGTTACATAAGTATTCCGTTGGTGACAGCTATCCCAGTGGGAGAGCATCAAGGAAAGGCTCCTTCCACAGACATTCAATATCCTAATTTACACACTGCCATCTAATGACCTCCGGATCAGCATCCTCAAGCTCCCTCTCTGGAAAAAATTCTAAAGTGGTATCTTTAAGGAAGCCAAACCAATCAAGAAACCTACACCAAACAAATAAAAAACTATGCAAACCTGTTTGCTAGCAATCAGCCCGTCTTCCTTTGCCAAACCCTGGCCAGTGTGCAATTTAATCTGTCAGTTCTGAGTACCATAACTAAATACTTCTTGTCTTGGGTTTCCAAATACATTCTTGAACTTCTTGGTGATAAGTATGGTTCTGAATAGTGCCTTTCCTCAAGCAGCAGAATCCCTACCAGCTCTCTGTGCAGGGAGAAAACTTACAACAGGCAATAGCCATTCGTTTTTTGACTTTGCCCACTTTGTGGAGCATGAGTAATCTTGCAGGAAACCCGGCGCAATCTTACCTAATACACCTGCAGTTCGTGGATGTAAATGGGAACTTTTACACCTGTCTGGATATTTAAGGCCCCTGGGATCAACGTGGCTGAGATTTTTTATTATTATTATTTGGAGAAGGTGTCAGGGGATGTCTGGAAAAACACTGGGTTGTAATAAATGAACTGGATCATAACCAGCCTCATCTCTGCAGGATTACCAACAAGCACATACTCTAAACTGATGAAAAACACTCCCCTTTCCACAGAGCCCATGTGTTTTTAACTGATGTAACACAGCATCAATAGGATTAAGCAATACTTCCAAATCCACTTGGAGCGTTACTTTGCCTGCCTGTGTGATTGTAAATGACTTTTCAGTGAAGTTCAGCTGCACTTTCCCTGTGCCTAGAAATCAGAAGCCTTGTGCAAGCTGGACCTCTATTTCTAGAGCAGCACATCTCTCAGATTTGCCTCATTACTAGAATCACCTGAGACCCCCTTTTTTTTTTTTTTTTTTTTTTAGGTACAGGTTTTCTGGAGATTCTAGAGTAACTGGAGTGGGTTCCAGGCATTGTTATCTTTAAGAAGATGCTGGTTTGGGCACCTCATGGATGAAGGGGCAGAGAAAAATGAAAACTGTGACTCCCCACCTCCTCACTGTAGTCTTTAAAAGGATGACAAGAGATCCACCTCAAGGCTCCCAGCCCCTGTAGGATGCCTTGTAGGACTCTCAAGCCCCCTACCCAACTGCACCACCACCACCAAGACCACACTACTTACAGATCTCCAACTGGGGGGATAACGGAGAAGCAACCGGATGGAGAGCTCAAATCTGGCACACCTCCCAGGCAGGGGAGTCCAAATCTCCTGCTAGCCTCCGACGCCTCTCTTTATAGGCCCGGAGTTGCCCGCGAGTGGGAAAGGGGAGGGGGACGTTGTGGGGGATGGTCCCGCTCTGCTCCTCCGCAGCGCCCCCTGCAGGGAGCGAGACTCGCGACGTTCTTGGCTGTCCCCGGCGCACCTGCCGGCAGTGGCGCTGCCGCCTGGGGTCCCACCCGCGCCTCAAGGACTGTCACCGAGACTCCGAGTCCCTAGAGAGAGGAGTAGAGCAGTCAACGTCTCTACGGGACGCTTGAGAATTTCTTCTCCGAGTCTGTCCCAGACGCACGGGCTTTAACCGCTTCCTACCCTCGCGAGGAACTGTGGGGCGTCTGAGTTGACACCTCCCCGCCCCACTCCCCATTTATTTGCCTCCCACTGTTAGGAGGGGGGGCCGGCCTGGCAGCGTGGAGGGTAGGGAAAGGGGATTTTTTGGAACTTTACAAAGTGTAAAGCAGGAGTCCCCGACTGCTGGGAATTGTGCGGGAAGGGGAAGTTTTTACTTTTCCCAACTTGTCATCCCCACTTTTCACAAGCAAAAAAAACAAAAACAAAAATGCTGTTGTGACTTCAGGGCCCAGGTGTAGCATTCGCTGGCTGCGTGACCTCAGGCAAGTCATTTCCCTTCTCTGAGCCCCAGGGCTGCAGCCGACAAACGGGTGCAGGTGTGCGGGTTATTAACGTAATTTATAAGGTGCGTGTCAGAATCCAAAGAAAAGTGGGTGTCACCCGCCCTCGAAGTTCCCTTCAACGGTTCCTTCCCCCCGCCAAGAAATTCTTGCAAACGCAGAAGGTGCCTAAAACTTAACTCCCTCCCCACCCCCTGTATGTCTGACGTGTGTCTCCATGACTTGTCTTGTTCTGCCTTTTTTCTGTCATTCCGTATGTCGCTCTCCGTCTCTCTCTCCTCATCTCGTCGCTCTCGCGCGGGCCCTCCGTCCTCTCCCCATCCTTCTCCCTGTCACACACACGCACACGGGCCATAAAAGGAAACCGAGGTGGTGGGCTGGCCCCGCGCCAGGCCAGGGACCCGCCGCAGCCAGGCCCCCGCTCCCCGCGCGGCACGGGCTCCAGCCGCGGGGTCGGTCCTCCCTCCGGGCCGGCGGGCGCGGCGTTGAGAGGGGGACGCTGGGCGGGAGACAACCCAAAAAGGGCAGGCGCGGGCTCCTTCCTGCAGGAATTCCCAGCGCCGCATACCAGCCCGGGGCTGCCCGCTCCCCCTGACTAAATATGGTGCCGCGCCGCGGCGGGCGCTAGGGAGGGGACCCTGCCCCCAAGGTCTGCGCAGCGCCCGGCGGCGCGGGAAGGGGACCCCCACTTCTGCTTGGCACAAAGCTGGGAAGCCCAAGCCCCAGACCCACGTGGGTCCCAACTACTTCCAGCCAGAGCGCCAGGGGGAAGAGTTAAAGGGGTTAGGAAGACCCTTGCCAGGCTCTGGACTTGACACATGCCCTGTCCTACTCCACAAACCCTCCCCTGGCAAGTAGGTCAGATGGGGGCCTTCATTAATACCCTCATTTTGCAGGCAAGGAAAGTTGAGGCCCCAGAGGAGTGAAGATACTTGCCCACCTGGGACTGGAGCCTATCATGGCCATGATTCACTTTCAGAGACCTAGAGTGCCCAGCAGAGTTGACCTTGAGGCTAAGGACAGGTCTCTGAAGCTAGACGACGGAGTTCAAAGCTGCCAGTGCCACAGTCTAGCTGTCTGGCCATGGGCAAGGAACAAACTCTGTGCCTGTTTTCCTACCTGTAAAATTGGAAGAACTTGTTACTTTGTGCTTCTCTGTAAATAATCCATATAAAGTGATCATTGATGACCCTTGAGATGATCCATGTACAGTGACCCTATTACACTTCTTCCCATTAGCGGCTGCGAGACCAAGCAGCACCGCAACAGGCCATGCAGACATAGTGAGAGCCTGCCCCACGGAGGGCGCTCACCACCAGGCTTGCCGTCCCCTCTGCAGAGCTCTGGGTCTCAGACCCTCCCGCTCCCTTCCCCATCCTTCCAGCGTCAATCTCACCTGGTTTTCTTCCCTGAAAACACCCAGTGGACCTAAATCAGAGTCAAAAACAGCCAGTATTTTGCTGGCTGGGGCAGAAAGGGGTGATAGCCTTCAGAACATGATGAATGGGCTGCTTCTCCACGTGCCTTTTAACATCTACACTGTAAAAGGAGTGGAAATTGTCCCTGCGTTAATACAGACATGATATGGAGCAGAGAATAGTGGAGGTGGGGAAACTAAAGTTGATCATCAGCTTTCTAACCTGGAAATACAGGATCAGGCTGTCAGAATCTAACTTGCTGGCTTCAAAGAACTGGCATTTTTACCAGAGCCATTAACACTGGTCCTTCCAAAGGAGCTGCATTTGATTCTTTAAAGAATTTACTGGTAACTTTTAAAAGAGAATCATTATAATCACTTATTAATAAATGGAGGCTTGATAACACACACTGAATTTTACTGCATTATCTTACCTTTTCCATATAAGAACCCTCTGAAGTACTTAATATAAATATATATATATATATATATATATACACACACACACACATATACATATATATATATTTTTTTACCCATTTTACTGTTGAGAAACCAGGTCGGTGAGTCAAGCACCCAGCCATGGTAGCACAACTAGTTAGGGTGGTGGAGCAGGAATTCCAATCCCACCTGATACAGCCCATGGTAAATGAGAAGTTTAAGGTTTTTAGCTCATGATCTGCTAAGCATCAGTCAGAAAGTCACAGGACTGTCAATGAACCTCTCCGAGGCTTTGTTTTCTCAAGGAAAGGCACAGATGGTCAGAATCTTTGCCTCAACTATCTTACTAGGTTGTTAAATACAACAATAGATGTACAGGCCTTATATAAGGTAGCTCATACCTTTCCGGTACACTCTAGAGAGACTCAAGGACAGTATGTGCATGTAACAGTCAGTCAATAAATATCTGTCCGATGCAGTTCAGGTGTCTGAATCTTCAAAACTGCAGTTACAATAATTAAATCAGATGGTTCCATTTTATTTCTCATGGCTCAAAAACCTGGTTGTTTTTAAGATTGAGCAAAAAAAAGTTACTTAAAAAAAATGTTACTTTGGCTGACTGAAAGCTGTCAAGTCAATTCCTTGGCATGTCTTTTCTGTGAGGCGCTGTGTAATGGGAGTTTCCATGAACTCATGAAACAAGATGGCAGAGGGGAAATTTCTCTCTTGGAGTCTTTTTTTTTTTTTAATCAAATAGCTTTGTATTTACTACTGGCTTCAAAAAGCTCCAAAGTGTAATTATCTCCTGATTTTAATATCAAAGATTGGGTTCAAGCATGGTTTACTCCTGCACGTGCCTCACAATTTAATTATTTAACAGTGTTACCAGCACTCGAGCCATCCAGCCCAAGATTTGCATAGAATTCTACCTCCTTGTGAATAAAGGCCATCATTCCTGGCCATAAGCATGGCTCAGCTCCAACTGTCTTGCACAAAAGCACTTGTTTCACTCATGATGGCCTCCACGCTTCTCCAGATAAAAGACTGGGTTGCACAGTGATCTTCAATGCTCTTTCCTTCATCACCAATTTCCAATTCTGGTGTCCTTGGTAACTCCAGATTCTCTACCTCTATCAGGAAGGATCCTAAATTTCTCAATATAAGTAGTTTTGCAGTTTCTTATAAAATTGAATGGATTTTTACCATACAATCCAGCAAATCATACTCCTTAGGATATACCCAAATGAGTTGAAGATTTATGTCCATACTAAAACCTGAATCGGATGTTTACAGCAGCTTTATTCATAATTGCCAAACCTTGGAAGCAACTGCAGTCACTCAGGCAATGGAACAATATTCAGCACTAAGAACAAATGAGTTATCAAACCATGAAAAGACATGAAGGAATCTTAAGTGAATATTACTAAGTAGAAGAATCCAGTCTGAAAAGGCTACATACTGTATGATTCCAACTATATGGCACTCTGGGAAAGGCAAAACTATGGAGACAGTAAAAAGATTCCTAGTTGCCAGGGGTTGGGGGAGGGAGGGATGCATAGACAGAACAGAGGACTTTTAGGGCATGAGACTCTACAATTATAATAATGGATACACATCATTATACATTTATTCAGACCCACAGAATGTACAGCACCAAAAATGAACCCTAATGTAATACAGACTCTGGGTGTTAGTGACGTGTCAGTGTAGGTTCATCGATTGTAACACATGTGCCTCTGTTGGAAGGTGGGGGCTGATAATGGGAAGGCTGTGTTTGAGGGTGGGGGCACATGTACTATACACTCAATTTTGCTGTGAACTTAAAGCTCTAAAAATTAAATCTATTCTTTTAAAAAGGTGGTTTTACCTCATTTCATTTTTTAAAAAATTAATGAAAATAACATAATTATTGCAGAACAGTTATTAAAAAATCAAATACCAAGTGGCTGGGAAGCACTGTCTTAAATGCCTTTAAAGGCACATCCTCACAAATGTTGATCCTTCATGTATACTTGGCTTTAGGTTTAAAGAACACATCAAATTTTACATAATCATACAGGCATGTGAGTCATATACAAATGTGTTCTTACACATAATTATAGAGCTATTAATCCATTCTGTGCAAACATACATGCCAAGCTTAAATTTACCATCTTCAAAAGCCACCTCTGCTCCTATGAGAGCTTTTAGGTTGCCCATTTTAAATTTCCACTTTTCCTAAATCCCCCTTCAGTTCAAATTCCTATCCTATTTTTGTGTAAACCCAAGTTTTTTCCTAAAACATCTCTAGTTCTGGAAGAATGCTCCCAACAACTCCGTGAACACCACAAGCAACAATGCACTGAGTTTATGAGAATAGTTTGATGGGTTCTCTGTATTTGTATTTGTCTTTTCTTTCCTTGAGTTTTTTAAATGCCTCAGCCCACACACCTTTTTAAATTACTGCATTATAAATTAATTGGCACTGTTCAAAAATCCTGAGTATAAAAATTTCTAGAGCAGATTTCCTCACCCAAGGCCCTCCTTTGTGGATAATCATTAAAATCTCAGAGTATTTTGAAAACAGGTGGTTTTCTCTTTTCCAAATATAGAAACGTAATACTAAATATGCTTTTTCACAAAATACAAGGCCCCACAGATTATCCTGTGCCTTCAGAGACCGACACCATGAGCCCCCAGCACTGCAGAGTAACTGTTCCCGGGTGAAACGGCTGATGCCTAGAGCACATACACCAGCAAGTTCCCCTCCCCCACCCTCACTCTAAACCCCAACAACCAGGCTGCTGGAGAGCCTGAAAGAAGCCTGGAGAGCCATCTCCACTCATTCTTCTGGTTCTGCTGTGTTATCTTTTGATGACAGAACAGTCGTAGGAACATCCTTTGCACAACAACTTATTGAGTTCTTAATTGGTTTTTATTAAATAACATGTTGACAGTATAAAAGTTGCCTAGGTACAAAACAGGTTACAAAGTAATGCATACAAACGCACTATGGACTACATGTGGCAGTTCTGTTGAGCTTCTATTTGGATGATTTTATATCAATATCCAAAATGCTAAACTCCAACATTTTTTCTTATCTAGTCCTGCATGATCGCAATTCCTGAGGTAAATTTAGTGTCCACTGCCAACATCCTTGGATATAAACCAAGTTCTCTGAGAACTCAGAAATTTATATTCCCATATATAATACACTGGAATTCATTGTTATCAGATACTAGCTTTCATTTAAAGCATGGAAATGAGCCCTCAGAATATGATCTATGTATGTATCTAGCCTCCTAATAGGGCCTCTCAAAACCCTTTGCCTGGTAAAGTATGGTTTAAGGGTATTTCTTTAATAATTTTCTCCATTCAGGTAAAAAATTCTTCGCTAATCTGTAAGGACCGAACACTGACTAGCACCAATATTAAATCAAAAGTATCAGTAATATCTGAAGCATGCACAGAATCACTATCGCAAAGAGAACGCCAATTTGGTCAGTTTCCCCAGGAAGAGTGCTGAAGCTGGATTCATCAGCATACAGTGCCCACTCAGTTCTGTTCTGAATATAGGTTACAGCTTTCCCCAGGGAGGTGTTACCTACTCTCATAGTTATCAGTGAGATCAGTCTGTAGACTCCACATTATAAAAATATTTTAATAGAGCAGCATTTTAGAGATAGCACTGTAAGAGCTCTATTTTTCTATCCCAAGAATAAAACTTGACATGTAATAAGAATTTTAGGGCCCAAATAAGTGGGAGTTGGCCCTTTCATAGCTCATCCTGTAACTGCACAACTGAAAACCCTGTGGAAATCCGACAATGTCCTCTTTTACAAGGTACTTTCTGGTATTTCTCCTAAAGCCTGTCTCTTCACGCTTATTCTACATTCTTTATATAATAAAATAAACGCTTTGTTTTACTTACAGCAAAATTGAAAAAAATTATTTCCCCCTCTACCTTTTAATTAAATCTTTCAGTAGAAGCCAAAATGATCTAAGGAAAGAAAAAAGTACATTGTTACCTAGTTTAAAAGTTCAGCTTTAGATAGTAATTCAAATATTTAAACCAAACTGTAAGTGGTCATCTGAAAAATAGCTAATCAAAAAAAAATCAAACTTTGTAGGAATTAATTTTTTACTTTATTTCTTTAGTGTTCTTTTAAATGTTTTTAATACTATGAATGAATTTTCCTACAAATCCACATAATTCCAGCCTGAAGGAAATTTAATGTGCCATAAAATTTAATTAAAGAGCAGAGCATATGGCTATAAAGACCTGAATTATTTTTAATATATAAGAATATACAGGATACTAAAAAAAAGCCTTTCATTTCTCACAAATTTAAGGATCTTTAAAATACCGCCTAAAAACAATATATCTTTCAAGTCAAATCCCATAAGCTAGATGACAGTTAACTTTTATTCACAAATGCAGTAAACATTCCTAAATGTTTTGCAGAAACTCCCATTTCTATACAGTACAAATATTCGTGATACATTTTGGTAACACTGGGAGAATAAATAAGTTAATACATACAATTTTAAGATAAAAGATGAGGTGCTCCAAATGGAAATGTCATCTCTTCGCTGTTTGAGAAACAGGAGGATCTTCAATATTAGTACTTTTCCCCTTCTCCTTTGTTAGAGGGCCATCTGAAATAACAGAAGCAAATGTCAATACTTTTCCCAAGTCAAAATAGGAGGCAGACATATGTACATGTATTTTTAGCATGTTACCTATTTAAAATTGTAGGAGGTCTTTAGATGGCGTAGGACAATGAAAAAAATCAAACATTTTTGAAGACATCAGCAATGTTCAGTGCTAGGGACTCACTCTAATTAGTCGTGCTGTTGGCCTTTTTTAAGGAATAGGGTGTGCCCTGGAAGAAGCCACCGGTAAGTAGCTACAAACTTCTCTTACATGATTATGTAAGGAACAAGACTCAAAAGAAAGGACAGTGTTCAATTAGCATTTTAAAGAATGCCAAAGTCCTTCAACTAAAAAGATGAAAAAAAAAAAACTTTCTTCAAACAGAAATGCCTCCCAGCAGTACCCTCTCATGGCAAGAAGAAAACTAGCACAGTGTGTATCTCCCTAACAAAATCAGAAACTATCCAAGAAATTGTAGAAAATGTTCTTGAGCTAAAACAAAGGTGAGAGAGTTCAGAAGCATCCAGAGCCCTTGGGACCACCCACTATGCTCGGACAACAGTGAAGAAGGGGGCGCTACCTGATTCTGCTCAATTTCCATTGTCATGGGAGAAAGGGGTGGAGGGCATTAGGGTTCTAGAACCTAGAGACTTCGTATCCAAATACGACAAAAATGCAATGCACAAATTGAATCCTGAGAAACTTGAGAAAATATGAACCCCCCGGTTCCCCAAACCCTTTCTACAACTGCAAATCAACCTTTTTAATGACAATTTTGATAACGAGAGAAAGAATACAAATTTAGACAAGTTGTTACAAATATGCAATTTTAGCACCAAAAACCATACTGGATTTTCTAATCTCAAAGACATTTTGTACGCACTTTCTCAGTCCACAGCAGCTGATCACCCTTATAAATAATGTAAAGTGCTAGTATCACTAGGTCTGGATCATAAATGACTATGTCCCTCGATTTTAGACAACTTTGCTGGACAGAATAAAATTAAAAATATACTTAGGACACAACCATTTTAGATTTTCTAAAAAAGCATTAAAAAATGAAGTATGTTATTCATGTACTTCATAGATATGCAATAAAGTTGAGCTGATAATGTTCTGTTATAAAATATCTGATGTTTTATTTATAGCAAAAACTACTTTTCCTCCAGTATTATAAGCACTAGTATCAGCAGCATAATGAACCAGCTACCATTTCAAAGGTAAGTGTGCCTAGATAAGCCCTCTTCAGTTCTGTCAGCACCTTGAAAGCTTTGATAAAAGAAGTACTCTCATGTTGAGAGCTTTGGAATTATTTTCAAATAAAAGTGTTTTATATTTTATATGATTCATTTTAGTGTTTTATATTTTAAATTGGATGAGCTTACGTAGAGACAATAGTAATCTGAAGAGTATTTTATTATCCTTATAACATTTTCAACATTATCAAATAAAACATATATTCATCAGACAGTAAGCTAGAGTTGAGAAAGTAAATGGAATGCTTAGGTGTGTTACTGGAACATAATGCAATCTTTGGCTGCCAATTCTTAAATTATTTAAGAAGAGTTCACTGTTGTGCCAAGAAAATTTCTGATGGTCAACCAAAGTAATTTGTAAAATCACTGTTTTTCCTATTAGTTCAGCAGTCGTCCTCATTTCTAGGCCTTCCACAGAACTTTCCACAGATTAGACCATCCAAAGCTCTACCGACTTGAATTCAATTCTCCGCTTTCTCTGGCACTTTATACATAAAGGACCCAAAGGAACTACTGCACTTTTCTCTCTCTCACTCCCACGCCACCTCCATCTCTACTTACACTACTAGAGGCCAATCTGTGACCTTCATCTAAGAAAAACAGAACTCAGTTAAGAAATATTGTGTGATTTAGAACTTTATTAATCATTTTAATTATGAATATTAAGGAGACTGATTATAGAAAGCTGACAAGCCAGAAAAGTTATTTCTCAAGGTTATTTTCCCTTATGGAAGAAAATACTGATGTCATGGGTTTGCTATGTTAACAAGTTGTTAATGTGTACAATACCCATTGGTGACAATTAAGCAGAAAAACTAGTATTGTATTATTATATATTCTTGGTAAACATGTAAACTGGTAAAGCCTTTTTGGAGGAGAATGCCTCTATTTTTTTAACACACATACGCTTTGAACCAGCAATTCTACTTCTAGGGGTTCACACAGGTATTTCTCCCATAAAGAAGTAATGCTACCTTGCAATACAGGAACAGCAGAAAACATTTAAAAGTACGTCAGTAGACAGTGATTAGCAATACTATGGAATACTACACGAAGTTAAGAATGAAACAGATGTAGATCTACACATACTGACAAATGAAAAAAGAAAATTGCAGGGTAATATGTACAGTAGCAATGCATATATATTTAAACACACAGAAATGAGTCCTGCAGGATTCCCACCAAGCTGCCAAGAGGGGACCTTCTGTGGGAGCGTGGGAAATCAGGGAGTTAGGGGAGAGACAAGGAGGGAAGAGTTGTTAAAGGGAATTTTACAGTATATTACTGGAATGTTTAGAGGATTTACTAATATCCTTGTGTGTTTTGTTTTGAAGCACTTGTCAGTTAGGCACTAGTGACAGTTCCTTACCAATCCCTGAAAAGGGAACCAGGAAAACTTCTACATATTCTTTAAATGGAAAAGGTACAGGAATGGCAATCACAGGTGCTGATTCTGCTAAAAAGTACCAGGCATGGGATTTAGACGAGTCACTTGGCCTCTTAGCCTTGATCATCTCAGCTGTAAAATAGGTAAGTGGGAATGATTTCTTTTCCATCACCTCAGAATTCTAAGATGGACAGAAGGATAACTCCTAGTGAACTCGGATGTAACCTCCAATAAAGGTCACCCTGATTCACAAGCATTTCACTTCCAGTAAGTATTTAACATGACTAATATTGCTCACAGCAGTTTAGGAAAACTCTAAAACGCAATTTGCATTTTAGATGTTTCCTAAAAGTTTACTTCAACATTCAGTATTTATATTTGTCCTGATAATCTGCTGCCTGAGCCCCACTCTGACTGTCCTCCTTAAAAAGGTCAAGTGGGGGGACAGCATTTGTGCTTTCCCCTGAAAATGAAATTTAAAAAAAGAGAGAGGTCAAAATTCTAACATAGTTGGAAACCCTAAGCTATAAACCATTCAATTCTTATTATCAAATTGAGATCCTATGGCTGATGTAATCAAAACAACAAAAACCTTATCTAAGGAGTGAGTATTATGAAAGAAGTATGGGCTATTCTCCTAGGAATTTTTTTAAATAATTTATTTTGGTATCATTAATCTACAATTACATGTGCAATATTATGGTTATTAAACTACCCCCTTCATCAGGTCCCTCCCACCAACCCCATTACAGTCACTGTCCATCAGCATAGTGAGATGCTATAGAATCACTACTTGTCTTCTTTGAGTTGTACAGCCCTCCCCGTGCCCCCCAACATTACATCTGCTAATCATAATGCCCCTTTTTCCCTCTTATCCCTCCCTTCCCACCCATCCTCCCCAGTCCCTTTCCCTTTGGTAACTATTAGTCCGTTCTTGGGTTCTGTGGGGCTGCTGCTGTTTTGTTCCTTCAGTTTTTTTTCTTTGTTCTTATACTCCACATATGAGTGAAATCATTTGATACTTGTCTTTTTTGGCTTGGCTTATTTCACTGAGCATAATACCCTCTAGCTCCATCCATGTTGTGGCAAATGGTAGGATTTGTTTTCTTCTTATGGCTGAATAATATTCCATTGTGTATATGTACCACATCTTCTTTATCCATTCATCTACTGATGGACACTTAGGTTGCTTCCATTTCTTGGCTATTGTAAATAGTGCTGCGATAAACATAGGGGTGCATCTGTCCTTTTCAAATTGTCTCCTAGGAATTTTTTATTTGCAGATAACTATCACTCCACGACAAAAAGGATCCTAAAAATGCAAAGGACACATAAACCTGTGACTTCTCTATCTGTACCCTGCAATCTTGCTTTTCAGTCTTGGAGGGAAAAAAAATGATGACTTAAGAAGCTATTTATTCAGTATGCTAAGGATTTAAGCTGCTCCATAGCGTACAAATCTGTGAGAATCAGATTTTTCAGTATTTTCATATAGAAAGTATATCTAAGAATTTTGTTCAGTTATTCCCTCCCCACACCCCCATCCACCCCTATTCTTTTTCCAAAAAGCATTTTATTTTTTGGAAGATAAGCAACACAGGTTTGAACTATACTAGACAGAAGTGGAATTAAACTATGAGTCAAAAGCTTACGAAAAAGTATTCCAAAGTGAAAAATATATATGAAGAAAATATACTTGCTGACAGCTAAGGGATAAAACTCAGAAAACTCATACCCATTTTCTTTCTTCCACTAGGTTTGTCTGCCAAGACTTGGGTCTGAGGGCTGAAGTGAAGACCCTTTCAGATAAGTATTTTGGATGTCATCCTTAGTTCCATGCAAGAAATGAGCTAAAATCCCATATAAAAGAGGTCTGCAGCAGGAAGAAAACCAAAATCAATTCAATTTGCATAAACAGGAAAAGCTTAAAGCATCTAAAAGGCAGACTCTGACACCAAAATACCCATGTATTTCTCTAGACTTAAAAGAGTTGCATGGCTATTATCCAAACTGCAAACTGTTTCATGCATTTTTAAATTTAAGAGTACCATTTAACTCTAAAGACAATTTTAAAACCCAGAGAAAACATGTTAACAACTTAAACTTCATTTAAACTGAAATACAACTTCAATCAATGCACAGGAATTCAGCTTTTAAACTCCAAGTCCAGTATAAGATTCCCCAGTACCTAACAGTCTGATATACAAGTATTCAAAAAACACTTACTGGATTGATAAATCCTTGCCCAGAGACGGTCTTATGTCCCGAGAGTCAGACTGCCTAGGTTCAAATCCTGGCTTCCTCACTTGACCTCAGCAAGATTCTTAATGTCCCCCTCTTTGTAATGCTTCTTCCCCACAAATGAGGATAAATGTAGTCCTTACCTCGTAAGGTGGTTGTAGACTAAATGAGTTAATAAATGTCAAGTGTTTAAAACTGCGCCTGGCACATAGTAAATGGTATATAAATGTTAGCTATACAGGAGTTGCCTAAGAACTAGTATTTAAAAAGCTACTTTTTAAAACATCCTCTCATTTTTTTATCCTCATCTTACAATGCCATAATCATCATCCCCCATTCATACATGAGAAAACCACACCTCAGAGAGGATTTGCTAGCAATCCCTTAGACAGTAAGTAAACAAACTTCATACTTGAACTCTAAGTCCCATATTCTTTTCCTTACATTAGGTTGCCTGGAGATTTCTATCAGTACCACTGCAAAAATGGAAGCTGAAAAACATTAACATGTTTGCAGAGTGCCACTTCAGACTCCCACTGGCACTTATGCCTAGTATTTGCTACATGTATCATATTACATTTTTCCTCCCAGATTTAGGTATCATTGACCAAAAAAAATACATTTAAACTGTACAACATGATGACTTGATATATACTGTGAAGGAATACCCCTCATGGAGTTATTCAACATATCCATTACCTCACATAATTTACCTTTCTGTGTGTGTGTGTGTGTGTGTGTGTGTGTGTGTGTGTGTGTGTGAACATTTAAGCTTTACTCTCCTAGCATATTTCAATTATACAATCCATATTACATTTTGAAATCTGAAAACATTTTAAAACAAAGCAGTAACTGTCTTTTAGAAAGCAAACTGTTCACAGTATGAAGCATTAAGTTGGAAAAGAAAGTGACTACAGATAGAGAAAATAGCTTCTGAACAGTCAGTACAGGGCAGTGGGAATGAACAGGAGATACTGCAGAGGCATAATTAATGGGACTTCCAAAATGACTGATGGAGAAATAAAGAGCTAAAAATTTAAATGTATTCTTTAAAACTTGTTCACTACTGCACATATTAGGTTTGGTGCAGTGATAGCTAGACACACATTAAACCCAAATAAATACCTGCTGAATTAGAGTGAAATAAAGCTACTACTACACAATTCTGACTCCATACAGTATCTGAAAGCTTATTTTTTAAAAAAAATTCTTACATTGTATTATCCTTTGATTCTTCAAATACGTTTAGTTCACGGACAAGAAATTGTCTGTCCAATGGAACTCCAGGTTGCCCAGCCTCTGAAGGAAAAAGCATGAAAATACTTAGTCTTTATTAATTTAAAAAGCAAGTAAGATTTTGTTAAGAGCCACACTTACTAGGTATACATTTTTCAGATTTTGGAAGAATGCTGATGGCACATACCAGGGCAGATCCAACTTTTTGTGATTTTATAACTCTCAAAATACCTATGTTATTAAACATATTAACAATACACTTTAACATAAATTCACTTTTTAGATCCCTCAATGTTTGGTTGGGAAAATACTGTTTTTGCTTACTAGGCTTCAGAAGTCTGGTTTCTAAGAAGCCTATAAATTAAACACATGACACTAATTGTATCATTTGGTGGCAAGAATTCCAAAAGTAAAATTAACCTTAACATGAAGTGCTAGCAAGGATAGAGGGCAACTAGAACTCTCATACATTGTTGACAGGAGAGCAAAATGGTAGTTACTCTGGAAAACAGCTGAGCCATTTCTTATAAAGGTAAGCACACACTTAACCACACACAACTCAGCAATCCCACTCAGATCTTCACCCAAGAGAAACGGAAACTTGATATTCACACAAAAACTTGTACATGAATGTTCATGACAACTTGATTCATAATTGCAAAAAACTAGAAACAAGATGTCCATGAACTTTTTATCAATAAATCAGCACAACCATACAATGGAATGCCATTCGGGGGGAAAGAAACAAAGCTGAATGTCAAATGCATTATGCTAAGTGGAAAGAAGCAGGCTCAAAGGCTACATCCTGTATGGTTTCATTTATATGACATGCCAGAAAGGCAAGTGATAGATACAGAAAACAACAGATCAGTGTTTGCTGGGGTAGGAAGGCAAAGAAGGTGACTATGAAGGGGCATAGAGAATTTTTTGAGGTGATGGAAATGAACTCTATTGTGATTGTCACTGTGGTGATAGTTACACAACTGTATACATTTGGTAAAATCCACAGAACTGTATACTAAAAAAAGTAAATTATATTGCATATTAATTATACCTGTTTTCTTAAAGGCCAAGACACTTAACATGAAACTTTGATTACTGTCATCTATTTCATTCTAGGGAAGTCCAAGACATGTAGCTGATATTTTCATAATTTTCTTTTCTGAATATAATGGTACTATACAGCAATCTATAACAAACTGAGGGAAGTGAAGATAATGATATTGAAGATCCTTAAACCAATAAAAATCACCAGTTTTTATTCAATTGAATGTGCTTAATATTAAAGATCTGGAATATTAATCTATTAAACGGAAGGTTCCAGCACCACAAATAATTCATTCTCTCTTCCAAAATCTATTTCACAATCTCTTTTCTTTGATGAGGCACATCTCCAAGGCATGAAACAGTCTTGAAGCATAAACCTTAAAAAAGGGAACCAAATGATGTACATGCAAGGTGCTTTTGATCATCCTCCCAATCCCATTTCTCCCCCAAGCCCAGAGACAATGCCTATGTGAACTACTGTGCATATCCTTCCAGTTCTTTACTCTTTCTTAAGAAATAAAATTTAACAGATAAAATAAATTTTTCTTGAACTGCCCACATCCTCTCCCAATACCATTTCACTCCCTCTCATCACTAGTTTGGAGTTTACCTACCTAATCTTTTTTAAATACCGCATGCTTTTACGTACATTTTTATACCTATCTTTAACCAATACATACTAGCAATATTTTGAGGCTTTATCTAATGTGTGATATTTTTAATAAAGAATATATACATATATATTTAATCTGTGTGTGCATATACATAGAAAAAAGACTGGCAGTAAACAGGATAAAATGTTTATTCTCAGGACCAGCAATTACAAATGGTTTTTCAAAGTGTGCACCGAGCTTACATGCTTATTTAGTTTTTTCCCCTACAATACAATAAGCCTCATGAGAACCTGTTCAAGCTACAGAAAGCCCATGTGATTTCTATGTCCCAGTCGCTCAGATGACAGTTTTTGGTAATGGAATCAGATCTCCAGGCTAAACACTTTCTGGGAATTGGGAGAAGGGAAGAAGCAGATTTTTGTCTCAGGGATTAACAATAACCTCTTACCTGCTATGAGGACAGATGCCGTATACTTATATTTGTTGAATTCCAAATACTCCCGAATTAATTCATTAATTAGAAGGTTTTCATGAGACAATTGTGGTCGCGGTTCCCTTTCATCATCTAGAGCACCGAAGATTTCAGCTCGAATCCTTGCCCTTAAATGTTCTAATACTCCTCTTTTTTCTAAGGTGTCCTTCAAAACTGTTAAATATAGAACATTAATGGTTAAATTATAGAATAAATGTTGTTATTCCTGGACATATTTTGAAGAAAAATGCTTAAAAGGTAAGTGGCATAACTACAGTGTTCAATCTAAACACTGTCATGAACTGAACAATCATCAAATTAGCTATCACAGCCATGTTTATAATAAAAAATACAGCTCTCAAGTTGCAATGATTTACTATTTTAATATATTTAAGCAAATTCAAGTGTATCCTTCTAACAGAGTCACTGACAAAGATTATAGTCTGATATACATTTTTTAATGAGGGGGGAAAAGGAGGGACAGAATTATACCTAGTTAGTGGGAGCTGAACTTAATCCCCGGTGCTTACATATTTTTCAAGAGTGTTTATCATTGCAGACAGGTTCTATGTGTTACTAAGAACTTGTGATCTGGAAAGATGATGATGAAAGATAACAAGCACACTTCATAAAAGGGAGGAATATGTTGTGTCTTTTGTATCAAAACCGCTTATATCCAGAACCCTTGGGGAAACAGTCCATTCTGAATGAAAAGGTGTTTTGTTTCTTTTTTAAAGACAATTATGAGTTAATTCCTTAAAATAGGATTTTGACATTATAAGCTTATTCAAAAATCTAACATGTGACTATATCACTGCCATCTTTAAGGGATCAGGGATATACATGCTGAATGCAACCTGACTCTTCTTGATGACTGTCATTATCATAAATATCAGGAATTGCAATGAGATTTAGCCACAAATACTGGCACGGATGGTGAGGGGCATAGGACTGAATGGGCACCATCCCTTGCAGTGGTCTGGAACCTTCTTTTTTCAAATTGTCCCTAATGACTAAATAACAACTCCAGAGAATCAACTCTCCCCAGCGGTGCCCAGAACACAGTAAGAGTTCAGTAAATGCTACCAAGGAGCTTTATGATACAGTGCTATATACTACTGGTGTAATAGTTTAATTCTGTATTGTGCCCTGCTAAGTAAGTACTCCCCAACAACCAACATTCATAAAGGGAGCCCAGGAAGCTTACCCATGGCAGGCATGGGAGGAATATGTTGTGTCTTTTGTATCAAAATTTTCCTAAGCTGATAAACATTGAAAACCTGGGTTATATGATTAAAGAGATACAATCTAGACTAGACTTAAACTTGCCTGACCCTTATTTTTAAGTTATGCCCTCGACCTTTTTTGGAGGTATGTAATAGAGTTATCACCCAATCAGACTTTGTAAGCTTTGTAAGGGGTCCATAGAAGAAAAGTACTGGCTTATCATATTCTTGGGATCCTAACTGAACCCCTGCTCTTTAATTCCATCTTTGGAAATTAGATGGGGAGATTTTTTTCCACTGGCAAGGATTCTGTCCCAATTACTCTGTATCTGCACACAGCACAGTCTCAAACTCAGCAGGGAAATGAGATTTAAAGAAACTGGAGAGAGGACTCTTAATTTGCCTCAGTTGCCTTCCCCAACGTAATGAGTTTTCTCAGAGGCAGAACCAAATGAGGCAAAAAAAAAAAAAAGTGAAAATGCTTAACATAGGTAAAAGCTCATAAAATGTAGAATTGATTGGCAAACATTTTCACTGGGTTTCTCTTTGGGACAGAGCTTATTCAGAACCCGGGAAAGCAGAAAAAAACATAAGGAGTTCCCTACATCTGTATAGGACACTCCTAATTCCCAGAGTTACGCCTTATTTGTTCCACATCATTGTGCCCTTCCCTCTATCACCATGCTTAAAACACTGTCCTAGAACTTCTTCAGAAAAAGGTTCCTAACCTGGCTTCTATCCCAAAGTATCCTTAAATCCTCCAAAACTGTATACAATACTACAAGTGATATGTATTTCCCCGGGAGAGGGGGTTCACTGATTCACAGGAGTCTGTTCTTGTGGATAAAGGCATGCCTTTCTTATTATTGTTCACCAGCCCGGGCCACAAGTATACATTTATATCAACGCTTCCTGAATCATATCCTCAAAGAAATTCAACCCCTCCCGGCCACCTCTAAGAATTACTAATTTAGACCCCAATTTCGGGAAAACTGGAACTGATTTCATTAATTGGACAGCAGTATTGGCCAGTGTTTAAAATCTGGAGCTCTGCTTCCACACACCTAGGTTCTCACACTCTGCCTCTTTCTAACTAAATTACTCTGGGCGCCCTGTTTCACCACTCAGCACCTATTTCCTCATCTATGAAATGGGCATAAGGTTGGTAAAGGGAACCAATTCGGTAACACAGGGGCTGTGCAGGGCCTTATATACCAGGCTCAGTCACTGAAAACTAGAACTACTAGTATTACTTGTCTGGATATCTGTTTCAAAATCAACAGTATATTAATGTTACCAGTTTAATGACTTGCACCTTTGCGGAACTTTCCCTGAACAGGCAGGACAATGGCCAGGAAACTTTCTACCATGATGTTCCCGAGGGAAAATCAGTACCCACCTCACCGACTGTTGCGAGATTTCAACGGGACAACC
>JAVSCE010006830.1:0-115873 GCA_032199065.1 Smutsia gigantea | reverse complement strand
TCGGACTTCGGGGGCTCCAGCGGCGGCAAGCTGGACCCGGGGCTCATCATGGAGCAGGTGAAAGTGCAGATCGCGGTGGCCAACGCGCAGGAGCTGCTGCAGGTGCGGGGTTGGAAGAGGCGGGACCGGAGGGCGGCGGGGTCCGCCAGGGGTGGGTGGGCGTCACTGCTGAATGCTTGCATGTCCCCACAGAGAATGACAGATAAATGTTTCCGAAAGTGCATCGGGAAGCCGGGGGGCGCTCTGGACAATTCCGAGCAGGTGAGACCCGTGGGCGGGGGAGGTTCCTGCGCGTGCGCGGAGGTTCCTGCACGTGCGCGGGAGGTTTCTGCGCGTGCGCGGGGGGTTCCTGCGCGTGCGCGGGCCAACGGAACATTGGGGCCGCTGTGCTTGCGCAGTTTCCTGGGTTGGCGTGGGCCCGGATAGAACGGGGAGGCTTCAGCGCGTGCGCGGACCTACAGGTCACCACGGGGCTGCTGCGTGTGCGTGGTCAGTCGTCTGGGCTGGGGCCGCCGGCCCGGGTCACGGAGAGGTTTCTGCGCGTGCGCTGTCCGCTGCCCAGGCAGGCGGTGCGTCCGGCGGCCCGAGCTGAGCCGCGCGCTCTCCCGCCTCCAGAAGTGTATCGCTATGTGCATGGACCGCTACATGGACGCTTGGAACACCGTGTCCCGCGCCTACAACTCGCGGCTGCAGCGGGAGCGAGCCAACATGTGACCGGCAGCCCTACCTGGAGCCTCAGCCCTTAATGAAGGGGACGACCCCGCGCCCACCTGTACCCTTTGTCCGGCGGGGCGCCTGCCCTAGGTCTATGAGGATGCGCCTGGTGCGAGGACATGGGATTGCCAGCGCTCCATCAGTGCGTGTAACTTGGGCTTGGGGACCCTGGCCTTTCTCAAAGTGCTGGCAGCCCGGCGGCACCTGTGCGCAGTTCGGACCTGGGGCGGGATCAGACCCTCTTGGAGCTGTGACCTACTGGGGCAGCCGAACAAATAAATCGCTGAGGGTGAGCCGGAGAGCACCCGTGCGTCTTCCTGCGCCTCCCGCGGTGACATGGCGGGTGATGTTCACACGGGACACCTAGAAGCTGGGGCTGGGTCTCCCGCCCTCGGGGACCTTGCTTTCCCTTTGCCGTCCTCTCTCTGATCTCTGGGCCCTGGGCGATGGGGGGGCAAGTGGCCCTTGCTGTGACATGGAGGTGCCGAGCCAACAGACTAGGAACGAGGGGCCGTTTATTGGAAGAAAATATGCGGGGAAACCGTGCCTTGTGCCCGCAGCCACCGCCTCTCCCACCATCCCCCCAGAGCCTCTCCTTGGGCGGGTCGCTGGTGGTTCCTGCTGCCTTCATGTTCCTTGTCCCAGGCCTGGGCAGCCACGTGGCTGTCACTCCTGGATGTTCTGCCCGATCCAGCCTCTCACGGCAGCCACCCGGGTATAGACACCCGGGAAGTGGGGTCGTCCGCAGCCGTAGCCCCAGCTGGTGACGCCAGTTAGCACCCAGCGGCCGGAGGGCTCCCTGCAGGCCAGGGGTCCGCCAGCATCACCCTGGGGAGGAAAGACACTCAGGACCAGCCTCTCCCCTCGGCAGCCCCAGGCCAGGGGAGGGCTGGCCTGGTCTGCACACCCTGGGTCACTGGCCACTGTGGGAGTGTCCCCTGGGCTCCCCCTGTGAGCGCCTGGCCCTGTGAGCCTCACTTCTCTGTTCTGGGAAATGGGGTAGTGTGAGGATGACAGACTTTTCATTGGGCTGGGGACTGTGTCAATAAATGGAGACCTAGCGCAAGTCGCCAAGGTGCCCCGCTTGATCCGCCTGGGTGAGCCTGGCCTGGCGGTGGGCTCCCGACCTGCGAGCTCACCGAGCAGCTGTCCACGCCGCCCTGCGGAAGGCCGGCGCACAGCATGCGGCTGCTGATCTGCACCGGGTAGAAGCGGCGGCATGTCTGCTCGCTGAGCAGGCGCACGGCTGCCTTCTGCAGCTGCCGCGCCATGGAGCCTGCGGGCGAGACGCGCTGTGGGGACCCCGTGCCAGCCACCCGCGGGCTGGGCCGGGGCCTCCTGAACGGGGCCTACCTCCCTCACGCACCGAGCCCCAACCGGTGATGACACAGCGCGCGCCATCCGGGGGCCGGGGCGCGGGCTCGGGCAGGCAGATAGGCCGCACCAGGTGGCCGTGGTGCGCCGGCCCCGCCAGCTCGAGCAGCGCCACGTCGTAATCCAGGGTGTAGGGGTTGTAGAAGGGGTGCTTGTAGATGCGGGCCACGCGCTCCAGCTGCCCGTCGGCGCCGCTCAGGAAGGGGGTGCCCAGGAAGGCCGCCCACTGCTTGGGGTCCCCGTAGCTGCGGAGTGGAGGGACGGCGTCCGCCCGCGTCCCCACCACGGGCTGCCCCCGTCGGCCTTGGGTTGTGCCTCTGCAAACCTGCTGAGGGCCGACCCTTCCTCCTAGGACAGCGGAGGGGGCTGCCCTGGGACAGACCCAGCTTGTCACTAGGCACGGAGGTGACAGCAGAAGCTGTAATCACCATTTCTGCCTCTTAGGGTTCTAAAGACCCAGCAGGCACAGAGTGGGTCCTGAGCGGGGCATGTCTCCCTGGACGGCAGGACCCCTGGCCTGGGGTACCCCACTGAGCGTCCTGGCAGGAAGGGCCCTGCGGAAGGAAGGGGGCGCCCCACTGGGTGGCCTTTGGGGGCTGTTGCCCCACGCTTTCCCCGTGTTCCCGTGTGGTCTGCCTGAGATGGAGGGGGACAGGAGGGCTGCCCGGAGGAGGGGGCGGCCTAGGCAAATGCCTGAGGTTTCAAGGCACTGGCGCGGCAGACTCACACGTCGAAGCAGTGTGCCGCAGACAGCAGCCACCTCTCGGCCACCAGCACGGCCCCGCACCGGTGCTCCCGGCGCTGCAGCCACAGGCTCGCCTGCCACGGCCACTCCCCGCGGCCCGCGGCGCTGCCGCCCACGATCCTGGTCAGCGCAGCCACAGGGGCCAGGCCGCAGTCTGCGGGGAGTCGAGGGTTGGTGGGCGCAGGGGGACAGCGCTTCTTCTACGCAGCCCACCAGGAGCCTCCCATCCCACAGCTGGGCCTGGGTGCACTGGGAGGGGGGGGCTGCCCCCCGAAACACCTGTGTGTGGGGACGGCACTTGGCCCCCCGTCCTACAAAGAAGCGTGTTCAGCCCAGTTTTCATGTAATGTGTGACCTGAAATGCATTTAGGGTTGTTGCCTAGAACCCAGCACTGGGGCCCAGGGCCAGGCCTGCATCCCCACCCCACACCCGCCAAGCATCATCTCTCAGTTCCCAAGGAGCCAGGATTCCTGCCGCCCCAGGGCCTTTGCATACCCAGGCGACCCCTGCCCTGTCCTAGCAGCTGCTGCACCAGTTGCCTTCCCAGCTTCCCCTGACCCCCACCCAGGCCCTTTCTGGGGGCAGTGACCCCATAAACCTGACTTTGTGGGTACAGGGCTGTCTGGGCAGCTGTGGGCCTGGCTGTGTGCGCGTGTGCAGGGGAGAGAAGGAAACCCCTTGTGAGGGTGTAGCGATTACCAGCAGGTCCCCTGACTTGTCAGAAGCAGCAGTGAGGCCCCTGAACTGAGAGCAGTGGGGATGGAGGAGAGGAAAGGGGCCTGAGTCAGCCACAAGGTGGGCAGGCAGGAGGCAGGGCATTCATGCAGAGGCTGTGGGGCGGCCGGTGGCCCCTGTGCCCAGCTCTCCCCGCCAGGGCCCCGGGAGCATGCTCAGTGCCCTCTGCCCAACCCAACCAACGGTGGGCGCAGCGTCTGCAGAGAGGCAGTGTATGCGGGCAGCAGGGGCGCCAGCTAACTGGTTTCTTAGCTTGAGCTGAATGAAACTGGCTGTGTTTGATGGGGTTTTATTTTTTACCTACAAACACGCAGTTCCGTATGGTTCTCATGACAAAAGTCGGCTCCATGTTTCAGACACAAGCTGGAAGACCCCAAATCACGGGCCAGTTCCCTCCGAGTTGTGTTGCTTCAGGCCCCCCAGGGCCTCAAGGGCCCTGGGCCGTTACGGGGAGCGTGCGGTGCCAGCCGGCTGCCAGCTGTGCCCTGCGTTCCATGTCTGCTCCTAACCGCTTCATGTCACCGTGTGGTTCTCGTGTGCCGCAGCCCGCGTCCAGCACAGGGCCTGGCACAGAGGTGGCTGCGTGGACACTGGCTAGCTGGAGTGCCCCGTAATGGCAACCCTCCGCCAGGGCCTTCCCCACACTCCTGGGTGCCCCCAGGTCTCCTTTTTAAATGGACAGTGTGGGGTAAGGCGTTTGCTACTGGATGCTGTTGGCCTGCCCCATCTGTGCTCGTGTCTCCGGCTGTCAGGACCTACTAGGGGCTGTTGGGTGCCTGCCGAAATCCTCACATTGGGGTTCTTACCCCAGGACCTCAGAATGTGTTTGGAGAAAGGGTCTCAAAAGAGGTAACTGAGGTAAAATGAGGCCCTTATAAGGAGATTGGGACACAGACCGTGTGAGGACACGGAGCAGACGCCTCTGCAGGCCCGGGAGGCAGCCTCGGCGGGACCAGCCCTGCCGGGGCCCTGATCTCAGAACTCCAGCTTCCGTTGCTGGGACGGTAAACGCGTGTGCCTAAGCCCCCCTGACGGTGGCTCTTGGACTTGGCAGCCTGCACGCACTGACTCAGGACCCCTGTCTCCCCGTCCCCCCAGTACCTGGTGGCTGGGAGCCCATGGTGGTCTCTGTGGCATTTGGGAGGGGTGTCTGTCCCCTAGTGGTGGCGCTCAGGGTGGTGGTTGTCCTGCTGGCAGATGGGCTGGTGGCTGAGGCTCCCGGGGCTGTGAGGCCAGCCGTGGTCCTGGGGACGTGGCTGGTGGTGGGGGCAGGCGTCCCGGCGGTGGGGAGGGCGGGCGTGGGGTGGGGGCGAGAGACCATGGTGTGCAGGATCCAGCCCTTGAGCCTGGTGACCCGAGCGTAGACGCCGGGCTTCCAGGCCTGAGCGCAGCCGACACCCCAGCTCACAACCCCAGCCAGGTAGAACACGCCGGGGCTCTCCTCACAGGCCAGAGGGCCCCCGGAGTCACCCTAGAGGCGAGGGGAGGAAGACACGTTAGCCGGCCTGCCGGGGTCATTTCACAGCACAGCCGGTCCCTGAACACTGCGGGGTTGGGGTGCCTTCCCCCCAAGCCCCTGACAATCTGCGTCTAGCTGGACTCCCCAGAAGCCACTGGTCGCCCACCTGACCGGGGCCTTAGCCGTGACATGAGCGGTCTGTCAGCACACTCTCGCCATGCTGTGTGCCTTATACGCTGTGGCCTTACCGTGAACTAAGCTAGAGACAAGAAAATGACTTCTCAAATTGTTGAAAATCTCCAAAATGAGAAAAATCGCCATAGAAGTGGACCCGTGCAGGTCAAACCCGCTGCTCAGGGATCGAGGGTGCATGTTTAGTGTAGATGGAGCATTTAAGCTGCTGCCCCTCCTGTCTGCGGGGTTGTCACATCTGAGTGACAGCTGAAGACTCTGGGCGTCTGCAGACTCTCCTGCCACGAGCACGCAGGGACGATGCTATCTCGGCTGCACACGCGTTCAGAGACCTGCATGCTTGCAAGCAGGGGCGGTGGAAGGCCACGGGTGCCGGAGTCCGTGTCGCCCCCTCACCTGGCAGGAGTCGACCCCGCCCTCCAGGAAGCCGGCACAGAGCATCCTGTCCGTGAGGGAGAAGTCGTAGAGCGTGCCGCACGCCTTCTGGTCTATGATGCCCACCCAGGCCCACTGGAGCATGTCGGGCTTGGTAGCTGCAAGGACAAGACCACGTGCCATGTGCTGAGGGTCCCGTCCCCCCCACAGGTGAGGAGCCTGGGGCCCAGGGGGTTGCCGGGAGTGGCATAAAGCCACAGAGGGAGGAGGCCGACCCAAGCCCCAGCTCGGAGCCTGCGCTCTGGCCACTGTGCCCTGCAGGTCCCCAGCACCAGGGCCTGCAGGAGGCTTGCTGTTCGTGTTTCAGAGGAGCAGGTGCTCAGGGGCAGAGGGCACAGCGCATGGCATCCTGGACTTCTCTGTGCAGGGCCACAGAGTAAATGGTTCTGGCTTTCTGAGCCAGGCAGCCCGTCAGGGCCACTGAGCTCCGATTCTCGGTAGCAGGAAGGCGGCCACGGACCATTCGCAGAGGAGAGTGGCTGTGTGCTAATATGACTTGATTCATAAGGAGCGGCCATCATGGCCTGAGGGCCCGTGCAAGAGCCCCGGGGCGGTGGGGCGGCGCTGCACACCCCGGGGGCTCACCGTTCCCCTCCTGCGTGTTGCCCCACCCGGAGATGACGCACTTGCGGCCCACGGGGAACTTCTGGATGGCCAGGGGCAGGCAGACGGGCTGGATGTGCTTGTTGAAGACCAGGGGCCTGGCCAGCTCCAGCATGGCCACGTCGAAGTCCAGGGTGCTGGGGTTGTACTGGGGGTGGAGCACTGCCCGCTTGAGCCCCACCTTCACTGGGCTGCCGCCGGTGCCCATGAGGGACGCCGTGCCCACCTGGGCCCACACCAGTGCCACATTGGTGCTGCCGACAAGGCGCTGCTCAGACCCCGCCCAGAGCAGCCCCGGGAGCCCCCCCTGCTGCGTGACCACCAGAGACCGGCTTGGCTGGCCGTGGGGTGAAGGGGAAAGAGCCCTGTCCCCTCCCCAGGTGGTCCCTGTTTGTCCCCCAAAGGCCAGCTCAGATTTCTCATCCCAGGAGCCACAGCCCAGGCCCGAACCCTCGGGACGGCCCCCCCGAGCCCCTACTTCCCCTTCCTGTGCCCCCGCCCGCTGTTGATGGGAATTGGACATCTAGGACCACGCAGCCACCCCCGGGCACAGCTGGCCACACTCCATGGGGAGCAGTTTCTGAATACTGGGGCCTGGACGGGGGGCCCTGCCGGTGAGGGCAGCCAGGCCTGGGGGGTCTTACTGGTTGAAGCAATGGGCGGCCGACAGCAGCCAGCGGTCCCCCACCACAGTGGCCCCGCAGAAGTGCTGGGAGCCCTCCCTCAGGCTGGCCTGCCAGGGCACCTCCCCGGAGGCGGCCCCGAGCCCGCCCACCACGCGACTGGGCTTCTCCATGGCTGGCCTGGTCCCGCACTCTGAGGGGAGAAGGGAGGAGGGTCCGGGCATCAGCCCACTCAGAGCGGGAGCCCCTGCGGTCAGGGGGGCCGGGGGACAGCGGCACACAGTCACGCCCACGCCACAGGCAGGGAGACCAAGGCTGGCCTCCGGCGGCCTGAGGCCTCCCGGCAAGCGTGTGGCACAGCAGAGGGCGTAGGTGTGAAAGGAGAGAAAGTCAGGGCGCCTGCCTGTGCTGCGTCGCGGGGCTTGCCGCAGAGCCAGGGGCGGCCCACCACAGGAAGAGGTGGGCTGTCGCGGGAGTCGGGGACCGGCTGGGTGCAGGTGGCATCCAAACGGATGGCTCAGAGCACAGCGGGTTTGTGGGGTCGACACCAGACCAGAGTTGTGACCTGTGTCCAGAAACCCCTCCCCTGCGGCTCTGCACCCAGCTGGCCGCTCAGGCAGATCCTGGGGCCTGAGAGCTCTGGGCAGGGCCGGGGTCTGGTTGTCACTGGTGTGATTCAGACAGCAACGTTTTTGACAGATTCCAGACAAGGGTTTTCACTGAGAAAGCTATGGGGGTGGGCAAGACCCCCTGCAGAGTCCCCAGAGAAAGCAGGTCCCTGGTGACTGCCACTGGCTTGGTCTACGTTTGTTCTCTGTATGGAACAGCTGGGGTGGGGGGGACGGTCATTCTCTAAGTGGTCTGGGCACAAAGTAGCTGAAGGTAGAACAGAAAGATCCCGTTGATCAGACCATAGTGAACAAGAAATGGGCGAGATTTTGTAGCAGACATGTCAGTGGACACACAAAATGAGATGGGTGCGCCGTGTCCTTGAAATACCTGAGAGTGGAAGATGCTATGGAGATGGCCGTTCTCCCTAAACCGAACAATCTGTGTAATTTTTTAGAAACTAGATAAGCTGCAGTAAAACAAGCCGGTCACAATGGGACAAATGCTGTGTGACTGTGCTCAGGAGGACTCTGAAGGAGGCAGAGATGGAGGACAAAGGTGGTCGCCACGGGAGGGGTTGGTCGCCGTGGGAGGGCAGGCACGGTGGCTCACCAGGAAAATTCCAGAGAGAGAGACATGAGGAGTCCCAGGCGTTGAAGTGTGCGCGTGCATGCTGTGTGTGTGTGGTGTCCTGCACAACCTTGAGGGCATTCTGTGTGTGCCCCAGAACTGCTGGACTTCCCTGTGCAGTGAGTCTGAAGGGCAGCCCACGTGGTTTATGCTGTGCTCATGACAGACATGACTAATCAACCCCTGTCTGTTTCCATGGAGAGCTTCAGAAAGCCAGCACCAATCTGTCAGACCCAACACCTACTTCTGCCCGTCTCACCAGATAATACCTTGTGGCTTAGAGGCGGTGACTGAGTCCACAGGTGCAGTGCTGGGGGCCAGTATGGGTTTGGTGGGGGTGTTGAACCCCCTGCTCTTGGGGCTGGTGGGCCAGGCAGTGCTGGGGGTGGTGGGGGCAGGAGCCACGGTGGGGGCCAGAGGCTTGCTTGCCACGTTGATCGTCTCCCGGATCCAGTCATGCAGCTTGGTCACTCGGGCATAGACCCCTGGACGCCGGGCTTCTGCACAACCAATTCCCCAGCTCACGATACCGGCCAGAAAGAATCTGCCGGAGGGCTCCTTGCAGACCAGGGGGCCTCCTGAGTCACCCTAGGAGACAAGGCACAGCTTGAGGAAGGCTCAGGGCTCCTCCAGAACAGCTGGTCCAGATCCCAGAGCTGCAGAGCCACGGAAGGGGCCCTGGACGGGAACTCCGGAGACCTGTCTCCACCCGAGCTCATGGAGCAAATGTGGGCTGACCATTTACATCTTAGAGCCTGTTTCTTCTGCAAAACTGAAGTTTCATCCCCTCGCTCCTCATCCCGGTAGGTCTTTGATAATGTCCCCACTTGCTCGGGGTGACAGTGGAGCAGCCCCACTGGTCTTGCTGGCAGCTGCAGCGCCTCCTGCAGGCCTGACCTGCCCTCACTCACCCCGTTTTGCAGCCCTCTGCCTCCTCCTCAGCCTGGCTTGCCCTGACGCACACTCTCAAACACAGGCGCTACCTCCCAGCATTTCCCCAGGTTCTGGTTTTGCTCTGGTCCCCCACCTTTCCCCACCCTCCAGGCTGTAGAAATGAGAGCAGAGATAGAAACTCAGAAGGAGACTCCAGCAGAGGGGGTCCTAGTGGTGGAGCAGACGCTGTGAGGACCCCCCCTTCTGGGGAGCGGGGAGCCACGGGGTGGGAACTGGGGGACTCTCCCAGTGGCCTCGTGGTGGCGTGGGTCTGGGGCCTGGTCCCTGGCCCTGCGGCTCCGGGCTCACCTGGCAGGAATCCACCTTCCCGTCCAGGTAGCCGGCACACACCATCCTGTCGGTGAGCGAGGGGCCATACAGGCTCTTGCATAAGGCCTGGTCCAGCAGCTCCACGGTGGCTTTCTGAAGCACCTCTGGCTTGACCACTGGACGGGATGGAGAGAGACGGGCAGGGTGAGTGTTTCTGGAGCCGGGCAGCCCTCTTGAGTTTCGGAGCCTCAGTTTCCATGCGGAGCGAGACCACTGGGGCCCGCGTAGAAGTCGCAGAGCAAACGCTCCCCCGAAGCCCGCTGATGGGGCTCTCAGCCCCCCGGCTAGCAGGTGCCGAGGCCCACACTCAACACCAGCTCCCCCAGACCTGCTCCACCCTGAGCCCCCCAGCTGCTTCTGTGTCACTCTCGCCTCACTCTGCTGAACTCTTTGCCCAGTGGCCAGCGCTGACTCTGCTAAACAGCAAATCAGATTCTTTTCAAATTTTCTAGGGTGATCCCCACCCTGCCCAAGCTCAAACTAAAACCCAAGTCAGCATTGCCTGCCCTGGGCCTTTGCACGTGCTGCTCTGGCTGCTCAGAATGCTTGTACCTCTAGAATCCACCTGCCTTCCTCCTTCATCTCTTTTCCCAAGGAGGCATCTCCTGACCTTCCTATTTAAAACTGCAGCCACCCAGCCCCACTCCATTGCCATCCCTGCATTATTCTCCATTATCTACTTCCCTCCAGAATTACGCTACCCAGTCCCCAGCCACTGGCCACCTGTGGCTACTTAAATGTAAATTTAAATTTATTAAAATGAAATAAAATGTGAAACTCCCATTTCCCCACTGCACTGGCCACGGTATATGGGGCTGGTGTCTCCCTTAGTGGACGGTCTGCCCCAAGGGAAACTTCTCTTGGATGGCACTGGTTGGGCGTGTGAGCCCCACATGGTCAGAGATTTCTGTCTTTTGTGGCTGGGGCCTCAACATTTTGGTCAAGGGGTCAGTACAAAACCTTGTGTCACGTGTGTTCCTGTTTAAAGGCGCCCACGGAATTCAGGGTACCTCCGGGGTAAGGCACCCCCGAACGAGGCTGACCTGACAGTATCTTCTGGTAGGACACATCCCACCTCCCTGCACATAGGGATACTAGCCAGCACTTTAGCTCCACGCTTGGGGGCCACCTTAGTGAAAACACCCACCAAAACGAGAACACGGGGCAGTAAGTACCAAGAAAAGGACGCTCATGTATTGTCTGAGCTGAAACACCTCGGCTGGCAACGTGCTCTATGCATGTGCTTAGATGACCCACATTCCCTCGAGCAGCCGTTTGCGCAAGACGATGAAATCGCAGCGACTGTGCAAACTCGCCGAGGCAGAATCCACGGAGGGTGAGGGCAGCCCTGCCTGCTGATTCCTGGCTGGCCGCCCACCTGTGGGAAGACCGGACTTACGGAAGTCCTTCTTGAGGTAGCCCCAGCCTGAGATCAGGCACTTCCTCCTGGGGGGGAAGACGTGCGCGGCGGCTGGGAGGCACACGGGCTGGATTCTCCTGCCGAAGGCCAGGGGGCCGCTCAGCTGCAGCACTGCCACGTCGAAGTCGGCTGTGTCGGGGTTGTAGAAGGGGTGCGTGATGACCCGGGCCACGCGGGCCCGCACGGTGCTGGCCTCCGAGCCGCTGAGGAGGGTCATGCCGGCGTAGGCCACCCACTCAGTGGGGTCTTGGAATCTGCGGGGCAGACTAGTGTGGCTCAGAGGCCCAGCCACACCCTGGGGCTGTTAGGGGGGCACCCCGAAACCCAGTCATGGGAGACTGATGACATTCTCATGCAACATTGTCAGAAATCAAAACAAATGCAAAAATATATATATATCAAATGCAAAAAAAAATCAGCATTTTAAACAAAGACACAACGTTGAGGGGACACCAAAAATGCAGTCATGGGGATCAGTCATGTTTTCACACCATGACACACATGGAAACAAAGGCTAAACCCCCAACAAACAAGGCACCTACACTTCACGTAAACATGGAGTCCAACCCCCGCCAGCTGGGCTCACCTCCCATTCCCTGAATGGTCTGTGGGACCTTAGAACTGGATGGCCTGTTCATTTTAGATTTCTTTTCTTTTTCTTTTTTGCATTCATTTAGGTTTTTTGCAATGTAGCATAAAAATGCTATTGGTCACAGTGACTGGGTGTCTCCGGGGTCCCTGCAGCAGACAGCAAGGACCTCGCTCTGATCCCAGCCCACTTTCCAGCAGAAACAGGGAAATTGCGGTTCTGCTTGATGAAGCCCTTACGCCACGCAGCCCGTCACTCCCCGTGCCTCCTACTGTCTCTGGGCCAACCACCACCAGCAATTCCTGGGCTGCTGGAGTCCCTACAAACTCACAGCCCCAGAGCTCAGGCCCCCTGCCCCCAGCACCCACCCTCTCTCCAGTGCCTCTCCCAAACCACTCTGCCAACTCAAGGCTGAAGCTCTTCTTGCCTTCAAAAACGGCTCAAATGCCACGTATATTTTACCAGAATCAAAAAGAAAGAAAAACAAAACCAGCTATAAAAGACCCTCTTGGGGCAATCAGGGAAACTGGACATGCGTAGGATACTAGGGACATCACACAGGTGGCCCTGGGACGATGTTCTGCAGATGGAGACTGTCCTGTATTTGACAGACACACGGGAGGACAATCGTGACGCTTCCTGCGTCCTATCAAAGGGTTTGGCAAAAAAATCCACGTATGAATGTATGGTGTATGTGTATAGGTACCGGCGCCAGCAGGCCGCGCACGAGAGAAAGCGAACGTGGCAAAATATGACACCTGCTCAAATCAGAGCTTGTGGGTGTCATACTATTTTTTTCATAGTTTCTGTCTAAATGTTGTTACAGTAAATTACTAGAGGAATAAAACTTAAAATTGAAAAACCAAAACAGCTCTTGTGGACCTGAGTAGCCACTGCTCACAAGACCTCCGTCCCCCTCACTTTCTGGGGCAGCATACAGGCTCCCCTGGTCTTCCCAGCAGACTGCTGAAGTACTGAGCCACGGGAGCTCTGGGGGCCGACCCTGGTCCCCGGGAACCCCTGCTGCCTATCACCCTCCCTCCCCCAGGGGCTGCAACAACTCAGCAGCAGCACCCAGCACCACCAGAGGCTTCCAGAACCTTCCCCCACCTTTGTCCAGCTCCATTTCTGATCGGCCACTCTGGTTGTTAAAGATGCTGACCATTCTCCACAACAAACACCAACTCAATTCAAAAATGGGACAAGGGCCTGAAGAAGATACACAAATGGCAATAAGCCCATGAAAAGGTGCTCAGCATCACTAGTTACCAGGGAAACGCACATCGAAACCACAGCGAGACACCACCACACAGCCACAAGAATGGCTAAGACTCAAACGGCAGACGATCACAAGTGCTGACGAGGGCTCGGGAGCTGGAGCCTCGTGCACATCTGCTGGCAATCGAGACAGGGCGGTGCTGGGGCAGTCAGGGGTGGTCCTCAGGTTAGACATAGTTACCCTGTGACCCAGCAACTCCACTCCTGGGTAAATGCCCAAGGGAACTGCAAAGAGGGACACAGGTATGTGCACGCCTGTGTTCACAGCCGCATTACGCACAGTGGTCCAAAGGCATAGCAACCCAAGCAAGTGTCCAGGCACAGCATGGTCCGTGCACACACTAGAATATTACTCAGCCATGAACAGGAAGGACACCTGACAACTGCTAACACTGATGGACCTCAAGGACACGGTGCTCAGTGACGTAAGGCAGACACAAGACAGATCCCATCTGATCCCACCCCCAGGAGGTCCCTAGAGGAGCCACTGCCACAGAGACAGAAAGTGGGTGGTGGGGCCGGGGGCTGGCGGAGGGGTGGGGGTTCATGTTTCACGGAGACAGAGCTTCAGTCTGGGGAGATGGGAAGTTCTGGAGATGGAGGGTGGGGACGGCTGCATGACTGTGCTTCATGCTGCTGAATTGTAATGAGTAAAGTGGTATGTTTTAATAATGCCTATTTTAACACAATTTTTTCGAATAACTTAAAAAAAAAGTTCTCAGGGGCATCTGAGGACCCCCTGGAAAGGCGGTGCCCCAGGGTGGAAGGGGGGCTCTAAGTGGCAGGGACGGGCTCACTGGCTGAAACAGTGTGCGGCAGACACCAGCCACCCGGCCCCGATGATGGCGGCCCCACAGAAGTGTTCGTTGTTCTCTCGGAGGCTGACTTGCCACGGGAACTCCCCCGGGGCCGCATCCATGCCGCCCACGATCCGGCCCGCCGTCCTCCAGCCAGGCTGCAAGCCACAGTCTGCAGGACAGGGGCCACCGACCAGGATCACCCGCCAGGACCCCAAGATGGCCGGACCATCGCCAGCTCAAGCCGCTCCTCCCCGCTGTCTCCCTTTTCTGAGCCTGTTGCCCATTTTTCGCGGGTGCATGCCCCCCCCCCTTCTCCACCCAGCTGCCGGGAATGCCAGGCCGTGAGCCCTTTACTCAGGTGGTCAGTGGGCGCAGCCAGCAGCGGACCCTGGGATGGGGATGTGGCCCAGCAAGCAGGCCAGACAAGCAGACTGACCACAGAGGGCCTCGTCGGACCCGTCGGGGCAGTCCACGCTGTCGTCACACTCTGGGTTCACTTTGGTGACACACTGGCCGTCCCGGCAGGAAAAGGCATTCCCTGGACAGTGACCTGGAGGCAGAGCACACTGCATCCCTGACCTCACGCCATCTCTCCCCTGGGAACCTGAGCATGTGGAAAGCATCTCTTATCTGCTCTCTGATCTCTCAGTATTTCTGAAATCCTTCCCTCAGAGCCGAGGCCAGGCCCACGGAACAGAAATGCACGTGTGCCATGTAAGCACTTCCACATTTTGGGGGACCACATTTATAAAAAATAAGAAATGCATGACATTAAAAATTTCAAATTGTAGTAGAATATACATAATGTGAAATTGGCCATTTTAACCACTTAAAACGCACAGCTCACATGCGGGGCCAGGTCAGTCTCTGTGGGCAGCTGAGCAGAAGCCCTGGCCGCACCCACTGGATTCCAGGAGATCCCCGGTCATGATGACCACAGATGCCCCCCGTGACACAGCCCGGGGCCTCTGGGGGGGTGGGGGTGGGGCAGGATCATTACTTGCTGAGGACCATTAATGTGAAACTAAATAAATTTAGTTAATGCACCATGAGCTGCCTGGAAGGACAGGCACCAAAATATCGAAAGGAATGAAATTCCACATGGCCCTTAGTTTTTTGTTTATCCAAACTGTTTGTTTTGTCTTGTCTTTGAGCAATAGGCTTCCACCACTTAGAAAAAAACAGTAACTTCTCTTCATCATGCTTGGCCGTGTGTAATTCAAAGTGCCCTGCGCTTAAATCCCCTGTCCACCGGGCACCAGGAGCCCGTCTCCCCCGAAGGAGGGTCATGCACAAAACTGGCATTCGCTGTGCCTGAGAAATCCCTCTGTGTTCTTGAAAAAAGTCTTCAGAAACTGTCCCCCCCCCACCCCCAGGTGACTGCGATCAGAGAAAACCTGGCAGAGCACAGGGCGCTCACTCAGAAAAACATACCTGATTTTAAGCCTCTTTCTGCCAACGACCCCTTCTGGCTTCCTGCGGTGACACAGAGAAGCTATATCAGCCCATCTGGTGAGTGGCAACGTTTTCTGAAAACATCATATACTGCAAAGCAGAGCGGCCACAGGAGCCAAATTCTAAGTCAAGTCAATTAAGATGAAATCAAATGAAACCCTGTTCCTGCGTCTGGCCCCAGGATGAGCACTCGGGGGCCACGCAGAGCAGGTGGCTGTCATCACGCGTGGAGCGGGCGTGAAGTGTTTCCACCACCGTGGCAAGTTCTATCGGTGCTGCTGAGGGTTAGTAAGGCTCAGGTGGTGTGTCAGGGCTCGGGGAGGCGACTGCAGACGTCCTCCAGGGAAGGCCAAGGTGGTCAGTCTTTAACCTGACCACTGTATGACCTCCTGCCTCTGCATCATCAGGTGTTACAGTGTAGCAGCATTCACTCTTATTTCTACACCAGGGATCAGCAGACTACAGCCGCAGGCCAAATCCGGCCCTCCACTTGTTTCTGTAAATAAGGTTTTATTGAAACAGCCATGCCCATATGTTTATGTATTATCTTTGGCTGCTGCTTTTGTGCTATAATAGCAGAGTTGAGAGGTCGACAGAGACCCAGTGGGCTTTAATGATGGAAATATTTACACTCTGGCCATTTAGAGGCTGCTGGTCTACACTGTTGAGGGTAAAGCAATACGCGTGAGTTTTCTTTTCATGGGAGGGGCGATTACGGAAAACCTAAAGTGTAACGCAACTCGCTCCCCGCCCACATCCCTCAGCCTCCTCCTGACATCTTTCGGTTTCTGTGCCTCCTTGCCTGTGAGTTCGGCGGCCACGACGGTGCCGTAGGCAGCCATGGGGAGGCCGTGCCCCTGCAGCCTGGCTCGGAGGCCCCGCTGCAGCAGCTCCTGCTCCAGGCCCAGGCTCAGCGAACGGAGGCCCCTCAGCAGAAAGTGCAGCCGGAAGTGCACAAGGACGCTGGCGTTCCCATCCCTGCAGGTGGGAGACAGGCCCTTGGCGAGTGACTGTCCTTTCTGCTGGAATCTCCTGGAACTTCCTGGGTGTCCACAGAGGTTCCTTCACCCCCAAGGAGGCCCCGCCTCACCGGTAACTTAGCACCGTGCAGCCCACACAGCTGGCCTCCAACTCTGTCTTCCGAAAGCTGCTCACAAACTGCAGGGGAAACAGAGGGGCAGAGGTTGAGGCTGTGGCCTGGGGACCTGTCCCCATGGACGCTTGTGATGTGAAAAGGACACTTAGGAGTTACTCATGTAAAGATTTGCTTCATCAAAAGATGGATGGACAGAATAAATGGGGTCCATCCACATGTGGAACGCAGCTCAGAGTGGAGCCCAGTGCTCAGTGAGACTCCAGACCCACAGGCCGCATGGGGTGTGACCCCATTTCCCTGACACGTGTACAACAGGCGGTCTCGGTGCCGGGGGCTGGGGAGGGGGCAGAGGTGACTGCTTATGGGGAGAGTGTTTTCCAGGCTGAGGGAATGGTTGGGAATTAGAGGTGATGGTTGCGCCCTGCCTGGGCGCCCCTGCTCCGCTCTGCTCACCTGGGCATGGCGGGGGGCTTCCCTGGGCCAAAGGCCCTGGCTTTCTCCTTTGCCCGCTTGCTCCCAGGAGCCCCCTCGAGCCCTGAATGCGGGCCGCCCTCACCAGCATCTCCAGAGCGGGCGTCAGCGTGCGGTACAGATGTGAGGTCTCCAGCTGCAGGCCGCGTGCAAAACGGATGCCTTGAAGCTCGGCTGTGTGCTCCACATCAACGCCCTGTGTACAGAGGGACGCTGCGGACGAGACCAGGGCCCCGTGAGAGCCCCACTTGGGGTTGGGGCTCAGCTAAGTCAGCCTCAAAGTGCCCAGGGTCCAGGCCTCCTCAACAAACGGGGTGACTGACTTCCTGGCATTCCCTGAATGATCAGGAACGACACCCCCTGAAGGCCCCAGCAGAGCACAAAGCCCCTCACACGCCCAGGCTTCCTCGCGGGCAGACCAGCTCCCGCTCACCCGTCTGCTAGCCTGGCGAGCCCAGGGCCTGAAGCCAGAATAGCTGAAACGGCCTCCAGAGACCCTCCCTCCATTCTGGAACAATTCCCAACAAACCCCGCAGGCACAACCATAGCTGGGGGCCTCGGGGACGCTCAGGCCTCCCAGCCCGTGATGGTTTCCGGCGGTGGGAAACACCGCACCAAAAGCACTGCAAAGGCTGGCGTTTTTAAAATGAAGATGGCAGAAGCGACAGCACAAAAACGGAAGCCGTGCTGCTAGCAGGCTGTCAGAAACAGTGGAGCTGGGCAGAGGACTGATCACCGCAGAATAAAAGGTGCGAGACAGCCTCCTAAACTGTGAAGCCGGCCCCGGGTCTGTTTCCTCGCAAGCAATGTCCATCTGGACAGATATCCAGGTATTTGCTTATTCGGTAGAGAGAATAAATTATTCTAAGGCAATTCTAAAAATGGTGTTTTCTCATCCAAGAAACGGAAATAAAGACAAGCCAGCTCCCGCTGTGTAAACCAAACTGCTTATGCTCTGCTCCCGACTATGCCGGCCCCTTCATCTCCCTCTGAAACCATCACAGACTCCGAAATTGGAGGAACGGCGCCGAGCGGCCCCGGGCGCCCCCGCCCGCTTCCCCCAAGGCCAGCACAGCCAGCCAAGATGCCCAGCTGTCTGCGAAGGGGATACATTTTAACCTTGATTAAAGAAATTTCTTTAGCAATTTTAAAGCTTCTTAAAGCCTCACTTTGTTTCAGGGGTCCTGCTGAGGAGTCCGCTGACCTGTTGTCCCCCAAAAGTATCTGTGGTTCTAGAATGAATGCAGGTGTGAACCGTGGGCCCCGCTCTCCCGGGTGCGGGACCAGAGCGCGCCCGTCTCCCCGCATTTGGCCCCCGCAGCCGCAAGGGGGCGTCCGCCCCGCAGGCCAGGCTGCCGGCTGCTGCAGACGCTCCCATAGGTGAACATCCCACGGCGCGAGGGTAGGTGACCGCCGGCCCGAAGGGTGACAGTGCCAACGGCAGGGGTCCCGTGAGGTGGCCTCTGCACGCCGCAGTGAACAGGCGCGGCCGCCCGCCCAGTGGCGGGAGGGAAAAGGCCTATTCCCAGAGACAGGCAGCCCCCTTCGCCCCCGGGGTGGCTCCGCGCTGAGCTGCGCGGCCACTGCGACCCTAGGCGGCTGCGGGCGAGAGGGCGCGGGAGGACCACAGGCCCGCAGACCCACAGGGAAGAGCAGCGCGCGGGCTGTGCGAGCCCGGGCCGGCCGGTCTCCTACTTGAAAAAAGGACAGACTGTAGGGAGGTGTGACTGCGCCAAATCAAACAGAGCAAAGGCATCGGAGAGAAACCTCCGTCCGGCCCCCGCCCGGAGCCCAGTCCTCCCGGAGAGCAAACGGGGCGCGCGCGGCGCTTCCTCGGCCCCCGGCCACCTGCCCCCTCCTTCCGCTGCGCATCTGTAGAAGCCAAGACGAGCCGCCTGGGTTTCTCTTTATAACTGCAGCCCCAATGTGTGCAGTGGGGCCTGACTGGCACCGCTCCCCTTAAATAACTTGCATTATACTGGAAGCAAGGAGGAAATGGGGCCATTGTGGATCGTGGGAACAGAAACGGTTGGTTTTTTTTTTTTTAACTTTTGGGGCCTTTTCAAGTTCCTCAAGATTTAAAAACGTTCACCGTCCCTGTCAGTCTGCATTTCCCACGGGCCACGAGACCTTCCCCGGAGGACCCCGACGTCGGCGGCGCCTGAGCCCCGGGCGGCCTGAAGGGCCCGCCGCCACCGCCACGCTCCGGCCCTGCGGCCACTCACCCACGAGGACTCCCACGGTGACCAAGGCGAGGCTGGCGGCCGCCAGGGCTGGGAGGGCCGCGCGGCCACAGGCGGCGTCGGGGGCCGTGGCTTCCTTCGCTGCCCGGGGCACAAGCTGTCGGTCACCACGGGTGGGCTCCATGGCTCCCGGACCTCAGGACAGCGACCTGGATGCCAGCAACAAAGGGCAGGGTTGCCATGCACCCGGCACCCGGCTCCCCCTCCTGTTGGCGCGGCTCCCGTCACACTGGTGGGCCAACGCCGTGCATCGCGATCAACCACAGTCCACGCTCTAGTCACACATCCCCCGCAGCTTCCTGCGACCCGGGGCCCCGGGACCCCAGCGCGCAGGCCTCACCCCTCCACGGGCCCCCCTGGGCTCACGCGGCTTCTCACCCCTGCTTGCTCCGACGCCCCGGCCGCTGGGGTTTTTCTGGTGCCTTCCTCACACTTGGGCTGGGGTTGTAGGTCTTGGGGGCATCGGGTGGAACCTCCCCACCGCACCCCACCACCCACCCCTCCATGTCCGCCCACTGGGGCGCCTGCAGTCGCCTCCACCCGTGGTCTGGGTGTACGTCCCCTCCTCTGGGAAGCCTTGCCTTGCACACCCACCTATGGTCCCTGCATCGCATCGATGGCTCGTCCCCTCTGAACCTGGTTCTTCCCTGGGATCCCACATCCTCCCCCCACCACCCCACCACCCTGGCTCTCAGGACGCTCAGCACAGAACACCCACGAGATGCTCAGACATCTGTTGAAAGAAGACAGACTGTAGAACAGTCCCCAGGATCGCATTTTGGTTTTGGAGCTAAGGGAGGCTTCTGGCCGACAGCCAGAAAGGAAGTGAAGCCCCCCGGGCCTGTAGCCTCTGGGAACTGAACTCTGCCAACAGCCCCGTGAACTTGGAAGCGGCTCCTTGGCCAGGTAAGCGACTCCTTGAGGGCGCCTGGTGAGACGCCCTGAGCAGTGGACCCAGCTGAGCTGTGCCCACTGCTGACCCCATAGGCGGTGTTGGTTTAGCCACGAAGCTTGTGCTAATGTCAGCGGCACAGAGCCCAGAAAATGGACACGCCAGCACTTCAGCCGTTAGATGCTATGCAAAAGTCAATGGCTTCATTTTTATAGGTCCGCAAAATGTGGGCATAGGCTGTTCCTCCATCGTAACAGTTAATGCTATTTTTAAAGACCCTCCTATCAGGGAGGCTGCAGGGTAAGGAGCATGGCTGTGTGATCTAAGTGCTATGGCCTCCGGCTTCCTCCTCTGTCAAATGGGCGGAATGCAACACCTGCTGTCCGGTCAGCTGTCCCTCTGCAGGGTCCTCAGTTCTGAGAAGGCAGAGCTGAGAGGTGGTGGCAGGCCGGGCCCTCTGAAACCTCTCACTGTCAACAGCCAACGGATACCTGGCCTCCCACACGCTTCCCCCATTAGACCAGGGCAGTGGTGGGGGGACCACCCTCCTTCCCTCGCCAGGGCCCCGCTGTGGTGTCCCTCCTGGGAAGCTGTGGGGCTGCTTTTGAGGCCTATAGAGATTGATGTGCAGGCCTGGGTGTCAGACAACATATAGGACAACAGTTAAACTTCAATCTCAGATCGAAGAATACACTTTTGTAGTGTAAGTGTGTCCCTGGCGTGATTTTATGTGTCCACTTGGCTACGGTGCCTAGTGTTTTGGTCAAACATTATTCGGGATGTTGCTGTGTAGGTAATTTTTAGTTGTAATTAACATTTAAATTAGTAGATATTAAGTGCAGCAGATGACCCTCCACAATATCGGTGGGGCCGCATCTAATTGGTTGAAGGCCTTCAGAGAAAAGACTAAAGATCCCCAAGAAGGGAGAAACACAGCCTCAGGCTCCCCCGGGTCTCCTGCCTGCCCTGCAGAGCCCGAGCTCGCCAGCCCCACGGGCCTGTGAGCCAGTTCCTCAAAACCTCTCCCTCCGTCCCCATCTCCCCGCCTCCCATTCTAGTGGATGGGCGAGCCCTGGCTAATAGTCCCTCATACGCCTTGCACGACGTTTGGGATGTGCTTATATGAAAAAAAAAAAGGATTGTTGTTGACGTGAAGCCCAGATTTATCCACATGGGCTGTACGTTTACTGCAAAGTCTGGAACCCGTGCTTGGACCCAGCCAGAATGTTCTGTCCTTGCTGGGAACAGCCACCCTGCGCCTCACCGCCGCCCTCTGTAGCTGGCGAGAAACGGGGGATGCCCGGGGGCGGCAGGGAGCGGGCCTGGGCAACACTTACCCCTTTATTCTTACCCTTGAGCTGGACTGCTGTCTGAGGAGCCAGGGACTCTCTAAGGACCACTTGATGAAATGTTTCAGGGACAAAGACACCAAGATTCCCTCCTGTGATTAGGGCTGGAAACTCAGCTTCAGTGCGTGAGCTCACTAAACCTCCCGGCACCCACTGTTCATTCAGCGGTCCCTGCCGCTCCCCCACCCTGGGGGTTTTCTAAGGGCTCCTGTGTTCTCTAAATTGTCTTGTCATCACCATCACTAAGGCAAAGAAGAGAGGCCCACTGCTATTTAGCATCGAATATAGAAGCGCCATTCATGCAGCTTTCCATCCATCCGATATTTATGACGGGCCAGGCCTGGCTGCTCGGTGCTGAGTACCCAGCCCTGCGTGAGACAGATGCGATTGCCTGAGCTCACAGAGCTTAAATCTTCATGGCAGAGACCCAAATAAATTAAAATTACGGCTACAATAAAGACTCAAAAATAAAGATGCATCTGGGGGGCTTTGAGTCTGTGTAGAGAGAGCTTTGATCTAGACAAGGGGTCAGGGAGGGTTTCCTGAGAGGCAGATGGGTTACCTGAGTTCTGAAGGATAAACAGGAATTCAGTAAGTGCCTGGTGGGAGGACAGATGCGCATAAGTAAAAACAAAATATATAAAAGCCGTGCGGCAGGAGGGAGAATGTGAGGGCCAATGTAGAGAAAGCGCGTCAGTCAGCTATTGCTGCGTAACAAACAGCAGGAGCGTGACTCAAGGCACACTGACGACCTCGCGGTTCCCATGGGTCAGGATCCTGGCATGTTTAACTGGTCCTCTGCTCAGGGTCTCAGGAGCTGCAGTCAAGGTGGGCCGCCTTCTCTCCCAGATGTGCAAACAGGGAAGGGGCCGCTTCCGAGATCCGTGGTGCTGGCAGGATTCATTCCTCGCAGTTGCGGTGGGGAGGCGCTCACTCCCTGGCTGGCTGGGCCAGGGGCTGCCCTCGACCCCAGGGGTCTCCTGCGCACGGGCCCCCCGACAACACGGCAGTGACTTCATCAAGGCCACCCAATGTGCCAGGGTGAAGTCTTCCTGAACGTAATGCAGTAGAGGTGACATCCTGTCCTCTTGGTCACCTAAAGCCACCTAATCCAGGGGGGACCACAGCCTCTATTCAGCAGCTCTCACACCCACACGGAAGGGAGCACACACACAGGCAGAAATCTTGGGAACCATCTTAGAATTTCCCTGCCACAGAAACCACAAGGATGGATGGTCTGAAGTGGACGCGGGGATAACGGGCCCGGGCACGCCAGGTTTCGTTCCCCCATCGAGGAACCCCAGAGTGAGCACAAAGACAAATGTTCCCAAGGCCGGGGGTCCTCAGCAACCTAAATAAGCACCAGCAGGGGGCTGGTAAATCCCGCGACACCGGCGCTGCCCTGAAGGAGCCCTGCCCACGTGTGAATTAAGTGGAGTAAAATTACACTGCCCAGGGGCACTGAACGTGTTTCCAGAGCTCCGCCGCCCGGGGCTAGAGGTTACCTCCGACAGCCCCACAGCCCTTCCAAAGGGAAAGACTTAAGAAGAGAGATTTTGCAACCATTAGGATGGCTATTATCAAACAACAGACACAGGGGCGGGTATGGATGTGAAGTCAGAACCTTCCTGCGCCAGTGGTGGGAATGGGAAATGGTACAGCCACCGTGGAGGGCAGTTTCACAATGAGAGAATCAGTACAGGGAGTGACCACGCAACCCAGCACAATTCCCCCCTTAAGTGCATATTCAAGGGACTTGAAAGCAGGGTCTCAGAGAGAGATTTGCACACAGATGCTCACAAGCAGAATTACACATTAACCAGAAGGCGGAAGGAACGCAAGTGCCCACTGACGGATGGATACACACGGTGCGGTCCGTCCACACGCTGGAATATCACTCCACCTTCGCAAGGAAGGACACCCTGACACCTACAATGTGGTGCTCAGGGACATAAGCCAGACACGAAGGGACAGATCCTGTCTGAGGTCCCAGGAGGTCCCTAGAGGAGCCCCATCCACAGAGAGAAAGTTGACAGCGGGGCCACGGGCTGGGGAGGGGGTGGGAGAGAGTGTTTCATGGGGACAGAGCTTCCGTTTGGGGAGATGGAAAGTTCTGGAGATGGAAGGTGGGGACGGCTGCACGACATACGCATGTGCTTCATGCTGCTGAGCTGTGCACACAGAAATGGTTAAGATGCTGGATTTTACGTCATGTGTGTTTTATAAAGCAAGAAAGAAGGAGGAAAATAGCGAAAAGAGAGAGGAACTGACACAATCTGGAAACTGGACCGTGGTAGGGGAAGCTCATGGAGGTAACAAGAACCATGGAAAGCAGTGGGAAGCACTTAGGGGCTTCCCTGCAGAAATATCCAGAATATGGAGAGCCAGGAGCCAGTGTCTGTGAACAAATGGGGGAAGTCAGAGAAGCCAGGCTGCCTGCCGGGCCAGCTCCACTTGGTCTCCGAGCCCCAGGACCCGAGCTGGACGTGCCCCCTGTGCTCTGTGCCCCGGGATTACATGACGTGGCCTCGGAGGGCAGAGAACACCGTCTAGCAGTTGGCAGCCTTGGTGGAAGGTACATAAAACTCAGGCTACAAAATGTGCCTTTGAATCAAGCAAGGGTCGGAAAAGGCAGCGGCTGTTTGGTCCAAAACATCTGGCAGTGTCTGCGGTACTGCCAGAGAAGTGGCGTTTTGCTCGGACACTGTGGCCGGTGTAGTAATGGCCCCCAAAGATGTCCACGTCATAACCCCCAGGACCTCAGTACGAGTCCCCTCACGTGGCAGAGGGGGTAGTCAAAGCCCCTGAGATGGGGGTGGCCCTGGGGTCCGGGCGCCCAGGCTCCTCACAAGGGTCCCTAGGAGGCGGGGTAGGGGGGCAGGGTCAGAGAGACGGGAAGGCGCGGCCCTGCCGGCGGTGCAGATGGAGGAGGGGCCCTGAGCCGGGGCCGCAGCGCCTCTAGAAGCTGGAAGAGGGGGACACGGTTCTCCTGGCGCCCCGGAGGGGCCGGCCCTGCCCGCCGGGTTTAGCCCCATGAAGGCCCCTTGTCAGAGCAGCCACAGGAACTAACACAGGCTCCCTCTGGGCAGTGTGCTCAGTGCTGACCCAAGAGACAGGGCTGAGGGTGGACGCCGGGCACTGGGCACCTTTGTAGGAAAAACATCCTGTCCTCTCGGGTCATAGACCAGTGTCCATAGTCGGGCTCCAAACCGCTGGCTTCTGTGACCCCAGCAGAGCAGTTAACCTCTCCAGGCCTCAGCTATGGCAGGTTGTCAGCTTTGTCCCTTTAATTCTAATTTTCCACAGAATGCGGGCTGACAAGGTCATTTTGTCTTCACAAATCCCATGTCTCCCAAATCCTGGTGACCGACCCACCTGTCCACCAGGCCTGCCAATCACAGCACCGGCCCTCCATCCGCATGATGATTGGTCCACACTGGACCCAGGCCTGCCAATCACAGCACCGGCCCCTCCATCCGCATGGTGATTGGTCCACACTGGACCCAGGCCTGCCAATCCTTCTCCCTGGCTGGTCCAAGAATTTGCAAGACTGAAACAGGCCGTTGTCAATTGCATACAGTTCGATTACTCCTGGGCGGGAGGAAGCTGCCTTCTCCTTAGGCCTCCTAAGCTGCCCCTGGAAGCTCGGGGCTGCTGGCCACCATCCTGGCTGCCAACAGGAAGGAGGGATGCGCTCAAGGCCCCGAAGGAAGAGGCGGGGGGGGAGACACAGCAGGACCTCAGGGAACAAGAGCAGGTCCCCGCTGGACTGCCCCAGCATCGAGGCCAGCCTTTGTTTGGACAGGATGGGGCTGCCTCTCCTACAAGATCAAGGTGTACAGTCCACGGCTGACCAAAGCTGGGGCAGCAAATTCTGCAAGGACGCTAAGGAAACGCTCCCCCACGGCTTCTGCCATCGCTAAAAAGAAAACGCTACAGTCACACGTCAGGCCCATGGGAATTCCAGGTGGTGCCACCTCCGGGCGCACTGGGGCGCCCATTCCGCCCAGGGCTCTGCAGGGCCCCAGACGCGGGGCCTCGGGCAGCTGTGGTCATGACGAGCTCCTCTCCCAGGTCTGATTAGGGGCTCCCGGACTGCAGGAGTGACAGCCGGGCCTCCCATGAGGCCTTTGTGTCCTCCCTCACTGGCCTCCTTTGTTGGTAAAATCTTGATATGACCATAGAGTAGCCACGGAGCAAAGCATTTGTAAGCTGCACCCAGGCCACCGTCCATGCGGAAGCCCTCTCCACCCGCCCTCCAGGCCTCCCCCGGCACCTGCGGCAGCCTCGGAATAGCCTGACACCAGAGATCCTTTATGCACCAATGACCCACAGATGGAAGTTTTGAGCCCTCTCGGAGCTTCGGACTGGAACATGACACCTGGACGTCTCCACCCACAGCTCAGAAAGCCCCTAGTGGGATGTTTTCCCCCAGCAAACCTGCTGCCCCCCACGCCCCACCCAGCCCTGAGTTCCCCTCCACTTACGCTTAGAGCAGCCTCCCTGGGGCCTTCCATCCTAGCCGCTCCCCTCCTTTGTCCTCTCCAGGGACCCACCCACCCATTTCCCATACAACCCGAGTTATCTACCTAGACCACTGAGCCATGTCTGGGGGCCCCTGTGGTTGTCACACTGGGGGTGCTCCTGGCATTGAGGGTGGTGGCAGGGGTGCTGCCCCACCTGCAACAGTGCCCAGGACGGCCCCCCGGAGAATGGCCCGGCTCCAACGACCACAGTGCCCAGGGGGAGACGCTGGACTGAATGATATGGCTGCGTGACTCCCCTGCCCCTCGGTGGCTCCTCGCTCCCTCCAGCCCCAGGTTCAAGATCATGGCCCTGACTTCCCCCTCACCACTCAGCACCACCTGCTCCCCCTTCTAGCCATTCCACATTTATCCCGCTCCCAAAGAAATCCTGACCCCTGCTACGGCGTGGATGGGCCTCGAGGACACGGTGCCCAGGGAAATGACCCAGACCCAGAGGACAGACCCTGTGTGATCCCCCTCCCAGGAGGTCCCCGGAGGAGCCCCATCCACAGACAGAAAGTGGGTGGCGGGCCAGGGGCTGGGGAGGGGGTGAGGAGGGAGTGTCTCATGGGGACAGAGCTTCCCTATGGGAAGATAGAAAGTTCTGGACACGGAGGGTGGGGACAGCTGCACGACATGTGAGTGTGCGTCGTGCCATGAGCTGTGCGCTCAGAAACGGTTGTGATGGTGAAGCACGTTGGGAGATATCAGCGGGAACGGGCGGGCGGGAGTCTTGGCCTCGCCTTGTGCCTGTGGGGACGAGGAAAACGGATGTTTGCTGCCGGTGCAATGACTTAAGGAGTAGAAACCAGTGAAGCCTTGGAGGCAACACAGCTCCCTGGCTTGGAAAGCAATTATAAAGTACTACATAGACGTGCCCTGTGTAGAGAACCTTCTAGAACCTTGCCAGCTCGTCAAGGACAGACAGGTGCCTTCTGCACTTCGCCTCTCCCGCTTCTCTCTGCAGTCTTTGCAAACAGCGGGCATAGAAAAGCCTGTTTGAGGGAAAAGCCGACAACCTTACCAATAAATAAACGGTCCAAGTCCTCACTAACTTTGCAGAAAGCTGACACACCTCCAGTAGCAACCTCTCTGGGCTGCGTCACCTTCCACCTAACGTTGAGAAAGAAAAGCTGAAGGTCAAGTTGATCACGAGCTAATTCTCAGTCTCCAGTCATAAGGTAAACTCAATTTAAAGCCCTGCTTTCCCAAAACACCTGTATTTCTAAATGGAAGTCAATTTCTGACCAAGATGTAAAGTTCATTTAGGGCCTAAAAAAAAAAATCAATCAAAATAAATTATTTGGTGTTGGGCCGACTGAGAACCAAATCTGCCTGTTTAGAAATAATCTGACTGTATCTTTTCTTTTTCACTCAGATGTAACGGAGACAGCCTGTCTCCGACAAGTGGGTGGTTTCCTTAAGAAAGAGAGGCAAAGGGGTAAAGAAGATTCTGGAAGATCCTTCATGCCCCTTATCTCAGACTACAAAATATCTTCTAGAATTTGCTTTATTTCAATTTTTTGCAAAGATTGGGGGTGGGAGAGAATGGAAGACAAAAGCTGAGTTGAAAGAGGGAAGATAGATGATTAAGAGAAATCAGAGAGCAGAAGGGGTTTGCTGGGTCACACAGTGACCTGGAGCTCAGAGAAAGCCCTGTGTGATTCCCCCCAGGAGGTCCCTGGAGGAGCCCCGTCCACAGACACAGACCGTGGGTGGCGGGGCCGCGGCTGGCGGAGGGGAGGGGGTGCGTGTTCCATGGGGACATAGCTTCCGTCTGGGAGGGTGGAGGGTGCTGGAGGTGGGGGGCGGGGAGGCATGACGACATGATTTACTTTTCTGAAAGCAACGTAGGAGGATAAGCGATACATGAGAACAGCCCAGGCAAAGCTGAAGATTGAATGTGTGGTTGTAAAATGAGAAATAAGTGGGAGACACGCTGTCCCCAGTTACACGAGCCATCAGTGAAAGCTTCAGGAAGGTCCGACGCCGGGTCTGAGATGCAGAGCGCGCACCGAGATCCAGGAGACACAGGGGACACAGGAGGGTCTCTGGACCATGTGACAGAGCACGGAGCAGTGACATCTCCAGCATGAGCCTGTGCCCTGTCCAGCCTCCAGCTCGAAGGACACACGGTCCAGGCGGTCCTGACGCTGCCCAGCATGGCGGTGCTGGGGCCACACCGAGCTGGTTCCTTTCCTCTGGGGTGACCCCTCATCCTACGTCACCTGGGACTTTTCCACTTTTAACCTGGAAACTGGGACATCTGTTCACCGTGTTGCCCCTCTGTCTTCATCAGCCAAGAAGGGGCTGGAGAATGTGCACGAGGAAGTGCCAAGCGAGAGGACTTCGTGAACAGAGCCACAGCTGTGAATGAGCCTCTGTCTCCAGGCTCCTGACGTGGCACGGAGACTGGGGTCAGGACCAGCGTGTCCTTAACGCCACTCCAACGCTTGCCAGCGTCTGTTTCCAAAGAGAGAGTGGGCTCAGGTGCACGTCAGGGAGGAGACCCAGGCCGGGGCCCAGGGTAGGGCGACCGAGGCACTCGCCTCAGGGGCCAAGTCTAAGGTAACACCAAACACCTCAGCCGACGACATCTTGTCACGCGACGTTTTAGAAAATAAAAACGCAACAACTGAATACCAACATTTTACATAAGACGGATCCTGCCTTCCACTTGACCAACTCCTCCTCTCTCTCCTCCCCAACCCCCCAGCCCCAGGTCTGGGGTTAAAATGCTCGTATTTTGCTCATCGGTGACTCCTCTGCGTTCCTTTGGTGTTTCCAACATTGCACTACAATTTTATTTCTCTCGATCACTGAGGGTCTTGGAGTCTCCTTAAGTTCTGTGCCCAAGGTGAGGGTCCTGTTTGCCTCGCCTTCATCTGGGCCCCTGATTAACAACTAATAATAATTATTAGTGGTTTAATAGCGCTGTTGGGTGTTCGTCCCACTCCTTTTTCCCAGTTGCCTTCTCTTCCTCTTTTTCTGTTTGTGTATGGCAGAGACTACATTTTGCTTTTAAAACGTTTTTTAGATTTAAAAAGCGGAACCACTTAAAAGGAGATTAAATGAATATTTTCAGGGATACCTGCAGATAGGTGCCCTCCCTGTGATCCGATCCATGCTTGTGGTTTTAATCACTTCTCCGACATCTGCAAGCTCCAGGCCAAACCTCTCTTCTGAATTCCTGACTCAGGTCCCGCTGGCTGCTGGAACCTCCTTCTGGGTGACCTAAGGTGACCCGCAGTGACCTCTACTTCCTGGCATCCACACCCCTGCGTGATCTCCCCCCGTGAGTGTGGGCAGGATCTGGGACTTGAGTCTAACCAACAGCAGAGGTGATGGGATGTTACTGGCATGATCATATTCCATTATAGAGGACTTCATGTTAGCAGACTGGAGATAAAGATCCTCCTGGCTGGCTTGATGAAGTAAGCGGCCATGCTGGAGAAGCCCGTGTGGATCCTAGGAGCTGAGGTGGCCACCAGCTGGTAGCCAGCCAAAAGCCAGGGCCTGAGCTCCCTGCCAACGACCTGAATGAGTTTGGAAGTGGACCCTTCTCCAGTCACACCTTCAAATGAGAACACAGCCCAGCCAGCACCCTGGTCATGAGACCCCGAGCAGAGGACCCAGCCAAGCCATGCCCGGACTCCTGACCCACAGAAACAAGGAGATAATAAACGAGAGTTCTTTCAAGCCAACAAGTTTTTGGTAATTTCTTTTACCACAATCCAATGACCAACAAGTTTGCCCAACCCGACACACACCAGACGGGGTTCCTGACCCCCACTCTCACCTGCGCTCCTGGAGGTCTCCCTCTTCACGGTCAGCCCTTAAACCGGTTTGCGCACCTGGCAGTGGAAGTGTTCTCTCTCTCCTGATGGAAGAAGAGGACCGTTTTCAGAATCCTCCATCCCATCTGCGTCCTCCTTCTCCACTTCCACTGCAGCCAGCGTGTGTTTACGGAACAACCATCTCTTGCCTGCAGGCCGCCTCGCCTGTCCCTCCCCAGCCTGCTCCTCCGGCTCAGATCTAGCCAGGAAAACCTCCCTCCCCCACCACCCCAACTTCATGCAGTAAATCACTCGGCCAGCCCAAAGGAAATTTAATAAGCTCGGTCTCTCGTTTTTCCCTTTTTGTCTGTGGGCTTTTTGTTAGGTTTTCATGGGAAGAGGTGTTTGTGAGAAAACTACCTTGGGCGGTGATAATCTTGGGTTCTTTTACTTCGTAGTGTGCGAGCAGGGAGAGGGTCAGGGAGCCTCTGGGGGTTGCACTGCGGGGAGGGGCTGAGCAATGGGGGCGACACCCAGGAAAACTGATAAAGGTTCACAGATTAGACAAAGAAATTTCCAGTCACCCACGACTTGTGTAATCTAAAATGAATACGGGTCCTAAATGCTACAGGCACTTCCGATTGGATTCTGGAACAGAGAAAGGGCATTGGTAGAAAAAGGGGAAATTTGAACAAAGTCAGCTGAGATTTACTGCGCCAAAGCTACTTTCTTGGTTTTGGTCATAGTATTATGGGTACGTAAGGTTTTAACGGTAGTGGAAGCTGAGGAGGGGTGTGTGGGGACCCTCTGTACCATCCTGGCGATTAAAATTATTCTGAAATCATTCTTTCTCATTAATAGAGGTAAAGTATGAGAAACGGTATGGCTTATACAGGTATGTCCGTATACCCAGAATGTCATCCTCTGTGTTAATTTTAGAGCCATACGTATTAATAAAATTGCTGGGAACAGCCATTCCCCTGTTCCCACTGACGTAGCTGGGATGTGCTCGTGCCAGGACGTCCACACCTAGAGTCTGCGTGGGGCTCGCGGACGTCAGGTAGCCAAGTCAGCCCTCCCGCGGGTCCGTGATGGGGGCACGGCATGGCCAACCCATCTCACAGGAGGCACTGAGGCTCAGAGAGGCTCTTCCTCCCCTCTCTGTCCCGGTTCCTCTCTCTCCAGCTCCCCCTCCTCTTACACACACACACACGTCTTAGACTCCAGGAATTTGCCCTGCACACACACACACACACACACACACACACACACACACGTCTTAGACTCCAGGAATTTGCCCTGCACACATACACACACACACACACACACACACACACACACACACACACACACACGTCTTAGACTCCAGGAATTTGCCCTGCACACATACACACACACACACACACACACACACACACACACACACACACACGTCTTAGACTCCAGGAATTTGCCCTGCACACATACACACACACACACACACACACACACACACACACACCTTAGACTCCAGGAATTTGCCCTGCACACACACACACACACACACACACACACACACGCGCGTCTTAGACTCCAGGAATTTGCCCTGCTTGGCTGGATGTCTCTCTCTCATGAAACAGGCCACTGCTAACCCAGGACACCGCTGTCCAGGTAAGGCGGGTGAGCCTGGCAGTGGGCCGCCAAGAGCTCGAAAACCTGCCTGGAGCAGAAAGCCAGACGGCGAGTGGCCTGAGGGACAGGGGTCAGCGCCCGTACCTGGGCTCAGGCCCCAGCTCCCTGTGTGCCAGCCACAGCGCTGGGGAAGAGTCACGCCATTCCAGCCACACGGCCACGTCCACACGGCTCCCTCACACACACAGGCTGGAGGAGAGCAGAGGCCCAGGCTGTGTCCCACCCCTTTGACATCCACTGTCCGCCTCCAGGGTCCCCAGGGCCATGGCCAGGAACACCTGCCTTGGCCGGCACCTCCACTGTCCGGGTGCCTTACGGGGCTCTGAGCTGAGACACTGAAACTCTCCACCCACAGCAACGGGGACAGGAGGCTGGTTTTCCACTTCAGGCCACCCAACACGCTGTGGTCCAAAGGCTCTCTGAACGCCACACTGAAACCTGGGGCCCTCAGAATTCTGCAGAGTGAGCTCGACACAGACGAATGCAAGAATGCGGCTCCAAGCCGGGTGAGCTGCAGGGCTCCCACACCGCCCTCGGGTCAGCACCGGTGTCTTGGCTTTCTGCTTAATGGGACAGTGGGGCTACAGGAGGCAACGTCTTTGGGGGGGAGCCCCTAGAAGCAGCCGTGACTCCTGTCCCCGAATTCCAGACGAGGAAACTAGTAAGGGGGGAGTTCACATGCACACGTAACACATACAACCTCATACGACCACACACAAAATCATATACCATCTCAATGCAGTCACACACACACAGATGGCTACACAAACATACACAATTGCACATTATGTGGTCACACACTTACCTAGACATACAAGCGCATACAGTCATACACAATGACATAAAAACACACAGTGACCACACACATAAGTTACACAATCATAGGCAGCCACACACTACTGTCACACCACCACACACAAACACACCCATGTGGTCACACACTTGGTTACCCAGACACACAACCACATACAATCATATACAGCAACATGGAAACATGTGATGACACACCCTTCCATGATCACGACCACACACGCACAGTCGCACACAATCACACACCACCCGCCCAGGTGTGCACAGATCTGCCACCCGTCTGTCAAATATTGCCCCCTGAGAACACAGTGCACAAAGCAGGGGTCCACTTACACACCCAGGGGCCCCGAGGCTTGGACCTGGCCGTCCCAGTAGGTAGACATGACCTGGGGTGCGGTAGGGGGCTGGTATTTGATGTGAACACACGTCCCCCAAGCCTCATGCACCCCTGGAGCCCACACCTTCCCTGTGGGGTCTGGAGCCTGGGCTGAACCAGGGGAAAGGAGGATGCAGGCCTGGCCATGGGGACCCCTGTCCACCACCCTCAGACAATTCTGACACCCTGGATTTCCTGCCCAAGGATTGAACCTGTGTGACCCTCCCCCAGGCAAATGTGACTCTCATCCCCCATTCAGGCCTTTGGACGGCACCCTTCCCAAACTGCCCCTCTCAAATCCGGGCCATTTGTTCTCTCAGGAGCAGCTGGGAGGCAGAACCCAGGCCCAGGAAGAGCAGCAGGGAGGCTCCCTATGGGTTGGGGGCCCCACGGCCCGACAGAGAATCCCCTGGATGTCAGGAAAGTTTCAGCAAAGAAGACAGGGTCCATGGCTGCTCCAGAAATGCAGTGTGCAGGCGTCCACACAGCCCGCGTCCTCACAGCCCCCGACGTCCGTCCGCACAGCCCCCCGAGTCCGCACAGCCCCCCGCGTCCGTCCGCACAGCCCCCCGAGTCCGCACAGCTCGCGTCCGCACAACCCGGGGGCCAAGCCGGGGCTGCCCATCTGGGGATCCCCTCTCACCGCTGCACCCGAGCTGCTTCCGCCGCGCGTCCAGGAGCCGCCGGCGCCCGAGCCACCCGAGGGCTGGCGGCTCCCTCGAGTCAGCCCGGGGCTCCGCCCACCCGGGAGTCACGGGCCCGGGGTGGGGTCTCCACTCATCCCCGAGGTCAGGCCTGGGCCCCGCCCACCAGGCGGGGTAATGGACCAGGACCCCGCCCACCCTGGGGTCGCGGGCGGGGGTCGCCGCCCTCCTGACTACCTGCCCCTCACCGGAGTCCCCCCGACGAATCGGAGACCCTCCCTCGGCCCGCAGAGCGGCCTGGGGGCTCCGAGGGGCAGCTGTGTGTCGGAGCCAGGTGCCCGCGGCCAAGCTCCCACCCCCGGACAGCGTCCAGCGGAGGGAGGGGAGTGGGCGCTGCAGTGGACCGCCACGTTGGGGTGGCGGCGCCTGGACCCCCAGTCCTCTGGGAGCACGGGTCCGGCACTGGTGTCAGAGGGCAGGTGGCGGGCAGGTGAGCCTAGGTGCGCAGGGGAGGGGTTCCCGGAGGGGCGGAGCAGGTGCTCACCTTTCCCAGGTGGGCCAGTGCCTGGGGAAGGGCTGGGGGTGGGAATAACCACTGTATTTTTTAAATAAACGTTTAAAATCTTGGAGCAGATTTACAGAAGGGTCTGCAGACAGTCCAGGGTCCCACATCCTGGGCTGTGCCCCTCGTGGGGGATCTCTGTTAACGGACCCACTGATTTCTTGCAACATCCTGGACCCCTCTGGGCTGTGGGGACATCCCTTGTGGGGATGGCCCTCTGGGGCTTTGCCATGTTCCCCCCCATCAGGCTGGGCGATGGCGTGGCCTCAGTTTTGACAGGCCACGCTGGCCCAGGCTTCCTGCCTGTCACAGAAGCCTCTCCGTACTGGCTGGGGCGGCCATGGGCATCCGTAGAACCACCATCTTTTGCCAGGCTGCTTTGGGATATTGTTTGAACTTCTTCAGAGACCCACTGTTGTACCATGTGTGGGAGGCATGGCAAACCCCGGGAGCCAAGCCTGGGAAGGGGCAGTCCCGCCGGGCCTCAGGAGCCTGCAGAGCCGTCCCACCCATCCAGCAGACCCTGCCTGAGCACCTGCCACCTTTCAGGCAGAGGAGGCTGCCTCCGCTGGGTTCCTCTCACTGCCAAGCCCTTTGAGCTAGGACAGCGGGGTGGGGAGTGGCCTGGGACCTCTGGGGCCACCCCCGCTCCCTCAGGACAGACACGGGGCTAGAATGCCACCCCCCTGACCTGCTGGGGTGCCTTCCCCATGTGGCGGGTGTCCCCCCACCCTTCCCTGGCCAGGCTCCTCACCCTCTGTCCTCGAATGCCCTCTGTCCTCAAATGCCCTTCTGGATGCCCACTGTCCCCGGGTGCCCTCTGTGCCTGGGTGCTGGGCACCAACCACACTCATCTGCCACTGTGTCCCCCAAAGCCCCTCCTGCTCCCCTCAGCCACACGAGCCCATTCCATTAGGATCTGCATTCCCGAAGGCGGGCTCAGTGCCCACTGCCTGTTCGTCTGCCCAGCTGCTTGCTAAGAAATGGCTGTTCATTTTTAAGTATTTGAAAAACACCAAAGGAGACTATTTTGTGCCCCTTGAAAAGGACAGGGAACCCACGTTTTGGTGTCCATCAAATGTTTTGGCCACAGTCATACCCAGTTGCTCAGGCATCTGTGTCATGTCTGGTTATGACAGTACAGTTGACTACTTGTGACAATGGCCGTGTGGCCTGACAAGCCCCAGACATGGGGCGTCTGGCTCTACAGAGAGTCTGGGGTCCCCGGGAGAGATGATCTGCTTCCACACTTCTTAGATAATACGGATAAGCTAACACGGAGAGCAGCGTCCCTCACTTCGAGGCTTCCTTCGACTTGGAAATGCCACTCATTAGGACCCCACCCAGGTAGGACAATCGGCCACATTGTCACTGAGCAAAGGCCCGTGTCTCCTCCAGCCACCGGGCCGGCGATGGGCTCCCCTGCCAGCGCAGGTATTCGAGCCGCGAAGGCCAGACCATCCCTGCTCGAGGCACCGCCCGTTCACTGCCCCCACAGAAAAAGCCAAGGCCGGGTGGTATCAAAAGCTGTGTTTAATTACAAGATTCAAACAGAAGCAAGGCAAAAACTGCAAATGGAAACTTGAGGAATATCCGCCTTTGAATTCCTCCACATTTGTCGAATTTCCAGAACAGAGAAGAGATTCCCAGCTCTGACACCGACGTACAAGATGGCTTAGAATGATGCCAAGGGGTCTGCTCGGCCTGTCGCCCAGGCCGCCCTCCTCCCAGGGCCCCATTCTTCTTAAGAAACACACAAACACAGGTGGAAGACACTTTGTGTTTTTTGGAATAAACATTGTTTTCCCCTCAAGAAATGTGGCTGGCAAGGGCTGAGTGCAGGCCTGACGCTGGTCGTGTTCACAATGGGTGACACTGTGCCACCCAACAGCACGGCAGGCAGGCGGAGGCAGGGCCAGGCCGCGCCGCAGCTTCTGTGCCTCCGTGAGTGAGGACGGGCCCCGGGCACCACGCCACGAGCCTCAGAGAACCCTGTTGGGGAGGTAGAAGACCAATGCCAGCTCCAGAGTATTCTCCTCCTGATTTAAACTGCATGTGCGCTCGCCTCACCCGGGCTGAAGGTGCAGATGCCCTGGGCGAGGGAGGGAGCCCGGGTACCTCTATGCAGAAAGGCAGGATGCAATGAGGGAAGGGAGCTGGCTGCCGCAGCCGCGGGGTGACCCCGAGGGCCTGTCCACTGGCCCGGCGCCCACCCACCCTCAGCAGGGCGACAGACACTAACACCCAAAAGCCAGCACTATGGGAATTCCAAAATGCCGCAGCCATTTATCACAATGAGGCGAAAGCCAAGTGCGGGGGCTCGGGGCGCCTGCCAGGGAGACGGAGGAACCCTCCTGCCACCCCAGCCGGGCCCACAGCCTGAGCCTAAGCCTGCAGGGCTCAGGTCTCGGTGTCCAGACCCAGCGGGCGGCAGGGAAGGTCTCTGCTCAGCCAGGGGCTGCCCTGGGAGGCTGGTGCCTTGGGGAGGCAGCAACGGCACAGTCAGCAGCAGTGTGCGCACACGTGCTCCGCCTGCGGCCCAGGCTCCCTGCCCTCTGAGGGGCCCGAGCACGACGCAGCTGGGCGCTCGCACGGCGGTGACCTCGGCTGGCTGGGGTGCTGGGGGCAGCCGCGCGAGCAAAGAGCAGGCTGGAGGGTCTGGAGTGCGGCGGGGCTCCGCTTGAGGCGGAGGAGGAGGAAGAGGAGTCGGGGTGGGGACAGCGGGGCCCCCGCTTGGACATAGGCATTGGCCAGGCCAGAGCACCAAGCTGGGGGGGCTTGTCTGCGTCATGAGTCCCTCTCAGCGTGGAGGGCCCGGGACTCTGCGCCACCCCCTCCTAGGCCGAGGCCCGTGGCAGACCCATGGGTTCGGGGGTGCAGCTGGGTGGGCTCGTGGGCTCCTGGGTGGGTGCACCGGCCCCCGTCTCCTCGGGGGCCCCGGGGGCTGCTCTGCAGGCAAGGGAGGCTCGGCCGGGTCTTCGCCTGGAGGCTGCTGGGAGGGGCGGGTGTCTGAGTCTCTCTGAGGCTGCCGGCTGCCCGTGGAAGCTGGTGCCCAAGAAGACTGAGGTAGGTCCTTTTGCAGGAAGTGGGGCCGGCAGTCAGGCCCCCAGGAGAGCTGGGCGGGGCAGTGGCGAGCCAGGAGAGGGGAGCGGAGGCAGACGACCCCCTGTCCTCGAGGGTCAGGCTCCAGGCCCAGGACAGCAGTAGGGGCCTGCCACCACCCAGGGCCACAGGGGGGAGACCCGAGGCACAAGCCCTCTGACACCCGTCTCTGGCTTGTTCCCTCCCCACCTGAGCCTTCTGGAACTAGCCCACCCGCCCTGCGGCAGAGCCAGAGCCTGGCACTGAGACCCTCTGAGCATGGGGGCACGGACCCAGGCCTTCCCTGAGGTCAGGCGAGGGTCCGGCTCTATGGCCGCTGAGGACTGAAGGCCCTGTCGGGCTGATTAACTGGGTTAACCTGCGCCCCCGGGACAACATGAAGCCCTGATGGGCTCCAGCACCTCTGCACAAGGACGGACGGGGCTGCGGGTTCAACTCCCAGAAACCCTCACAGTGACACGTTTAAGCACCCGTGCCCAGCGGGACCCCCTGTGGTCGGCTGACAGGCAGGCGGGAGGCTGCAGACCTTCTGGGCAAGTGCAGGCAGCCCTCCGGGTCCCGAAGGGCCGCCCGACCGCCCTCGTCCTTCACCTCAGATGGCCTCTTCCCTGTGCCCCCCTGCTTCAGCGGCAGCGAACCCAGCCCCAGTGGGGGCCCGCCGCAGGCAGTGGGGAAGCGGCACCGCCTTGGCGGAGGGTCCCCTACCCGTGAGGGGGAGGCCAGGCTGGCCCCGAGTCGGGCAGCTGACCCGTGGAAGCTCCCGCCCTGGCAAAGGGCGCTGATGCCCCCAAGCCTGGTGCTGCGGTCCCGATGGCAGAAGCAGGCACGCCAATATCCAATCAAATGCAGTGTCATTGCACCGGGGCGCTGGCACCTCTGGGAGGGCTCCTGGCACCACCCCCAAGTCATACCCGGGTGGCAGCCACAAGCCCGGCCCCTCCGCTGGGACAGCCAAGCCTCTGCTGAACGAACACGGCACCCGAAGTGAGACCTTCCGGACATGGAGACAGGCTGCGGGGTTTAGCTGCAGAACTAGAAGGCTTTACTCAACTTTAAGTCTAGTTAGGGCTTATTGGGTCACCGCCCTGCAGTCAGAGCTAACTGGCGTCCACCGCAAAGCCGCTGCTTGTGCAGAACATGCCCAGGTCCCGGCGCCACAGGGCCAGGGTGCAGCAGGCGATCAGCATCCAGGACAGCAGGTAGAGGAGAGTGAGATGGCCATGCTGCCTGAGGGTCAGGACCATGAACGTCACCGGCAGGCCAATGCCGTAGGCTGAGGGACAGAGACGGGCAGCGTGTTAGCCTGGCCCAGCTGCCAGGGCCACCGGCTGCCCTGCACAGCAACACCAGGGCAGGCAGCAGTGCGGGGGCCACAGGGCGAGAGGCGGCCAGCGCGCCCCAGACTCAGCAGGCAAGCAGGCCCGGGGCTGGACGCTGCCTCCGCCCAGACCGCGGGTCGGGAGACTGTGCGGGTCAGGTCGGTGAGGAAGCAGGGAGGCACCGCAGGGGGCTGAGCATGGGGACGGGGGCCTCACGGCTGGAGTCACGGGTGGCTGGTGAGGGGTGTGAACGTGCCCGAGTATCCTGTTTTTATGACTTCTCAGTTAGGAAGATTAATGTGAATTAAGGAAATACATGTATAGCGTTGGGAAATCAAATTTTTGATGACTGCACTGGGATCACATAAAGGGATGTTTTTGTTCTTGACGTGCTTGGTGCCTGACACTCCCACTCTGCTGCCCCGGCCAGGACACAGCACGTCATGCGCTATTCACGGGCCTGAGCGTCAATGTGACGTATACAGACATGCGTGTGCATACATGTGCATGTCAATCTGCACGCCGCACAGACATATGTGCAGATATAGTGTGAATATGTAAACATGCGTGCTCACATCATGGGAATATCTAAGTGTGTGCCACACGTCCACAGTGTGAACATGTATGTGCGCAGTGTGAATATATATACAGGAGTGTATAGCATGAACACATGTATCTGTGCACACATGGCAGGGATATGTGAATGCACGCATACAGCATATGTAACATGTGCACGTGTAGCCTGAGAACAGGAACACCCGTGTTGTGAGTGCGTAAACACACAGCATGTGCACACAGGACGAGACCGCACGAACACACAAGCAGCACGCTCGGAGGAGACCGCAGCAAAGTAAAGGAGGCCATTCGCTGAAGCCGGCAGCCCTGCGCCTGAGTGCTTGGTGCTAATCCCACAACTGCAAACTGCAAAGGTTCAAGAAGAAAAGTTCTGGGGAACCAACCTCCCTGGATGGCTCCCGCCCTCGCCCCTCTGGCCCAGTCCCAGGTGGAGTGATTATACAGGGCCAGCTCCCGTTTGGCGACAGTGGGCGATCCCTGCAGCCTGAAGAGGTGACTCACTGTGTACAATAAAGGCGGGAGCCGCCTCCGAGGGCCTAGCGGGCTGCACTGATAGGAACCGGAGAAGCCGTCTGACAGGCTGGTCCATACAGGGCAGAGTGCCTGCGGCCGCGGTGTTAGGGGATAACCGCAGGACCCTGGGCGGGGGGGTGGGGGGGGGCCCGCCTTCAGGCACCGGAAGGAAGGGCAGCTGGTGACCACCCAGAGGGACGCCAGCCACAAGGCCGGTCTGTGCTCCTGGCCCCACGGTGGGCGTCTGTGGGGTCTCCCCCGCCACGGGGGGCTGCTGGGGCCTGCGCTCTGCGCACCCCTGCCTAAGAGCAAGCGCAGACAAGGGCGGGGGCAGCACCGCCACTCCTGAAGAGCTCACGGGGCAGGGACAGCCACATGGGTGGGGGGACCTGCAAAAACAGGGCTCAACAAAAAATGAGCAAATATCACTTTTGTGTGAACGGAATGGCTTTGATGACAAAAGAAACAAAGGGAAGACCAGGGAAGTGAAAGACATAAAGGACAAAATAGAAGAAAACCACACAAAGTCAGGGAAACGACAAAAGGCACGGCGATGGGAGCCCAGGCCTCTGGGGCGGGCAGGGGGTGCTTACCGACGGTGCAGGCCACGAAGTGGACCTTGGATGACAGCGCCTGCATGTCGAACCTGTGGCAGAACGCCACGAGCAGCCCTGCGGAGACAGAGCGTGGGCGGGCCTGCCAGGGCCCCACGCACTGGGCATCACGCCACCACTGTGGGGCTGCCAGCTTGGGACGCAAACAGCGTGACAATCCCGGGACAACAGGTGGGCGGCCACGAGCCCCACAGCTGGGGGCCCCGGGGGCAGGGCAGTGGGCATGGCCCCGTGCCACCCACCCCGCCAGCCCCCTCTGCACCTGCCCGGCTGTCTCCACCACTGGCCCCTCTGCCCTGACACTCCAAGGGACACTGGGTCCCCCAGGCGCCCAGCCCACCTGCCCAGCCCCAGGACCTGGAACCAGGATGTACTCGAAGCCCAGGAGGGAGAAGGGCCAGCAGTGAGGCGTTCCGTCTGGGCACCTTCAGGACCATGGGGAGCTGGACAGACAGAGGAGGCAGCGCCTGCAGCCCACCCCGGCCCACCTCCACCCCCACACAGGCCGCAGCCCCACACCAGCTACCCACCTTCTCGGGCGTGGGCGTGGGCGAGTCCGAGGGCTCAGTGGCCGCCTCCACCGTGATGCTGTCCCCACTCTAACAGAAGGGCGGCTGGGTCAGGTGCAGGTGCAGGGGGGCCAGGGCACCCACCTTGGTCAGAGAGGGTATGATGAACATGACAAAGACATCGTAGGCGAAGAGCACGAGTAGCAACAATACGCAGGCCTGGGGACAGGGTGTCCTGAGGGGGGCCGGCCCCCCAGCAGCACACATCCTGCTCCCTCGGGCCCCTCACAGGGCTCGGACTTGCCCCCGGCGACAAAGCCTTTACGAGAAAGTCTGAGCAAGACCAGAGCCGCCCCTCGGGGGAGAAGGGCCGAGGGCAAGCGCCTAGAGCGATGCTGGGGCTTGGGGGCCGAAGCGGACTCTGCGTTTCAGAGCGAGGGACACGGGAGACACGCGTCCGTGCCCGGTCTTCACAGTCCCCAGGTACGTCTCATCGCTGCGGGGGCTGGGGGGGCAGCCTGGGCCCGGCACTGGGGTGCTCAGGTCCGAGCAGGCACCCGTGCCCATGTGGTCACTTCCCTCCCCCGCTGCCCCTCACCCGGCGGGACACCAGCCCTGGCTCTGAGCTGTCAACAGCGAGGAGCCACCCTGCAAAGCCCATGCGGACCGGGACACCCTGTGTCCTCGTGGCCAGGCAGGCTACTGCAGAGCTCACCAGGGGGTGGCCAGAGGGACAAACACACAAAGACCACACCACCCGCTGAGGGTCAGCTTGGAGTAAGGCCCCTGGCAAAGCAGGGAAGGGGACAGGCCTGCAGCTGCTCGAGGCCCTGGGCTGACTCAGAAGGGGCCCCCGGGATGCAGGTCGCCCGGGTCCTGTCCCCACGTCCCCAGAGCTCCCTCCCAGTCAGCTCACCCCCGAGGCTCTCACCTTGAAAGTGGAAAGGTGGATGGTTTTCAACACGCTGAGGAAGATGGCGACGCCCAGCACATCCTGAAGAATCCAGGCCCACCTGGAAGCCAGAGCATCCTCACCCTGCACCCTGCCCTCCTGGGCCATGGCGGCCACCTGGGGGCCCAAGTCACCTGCACCCAACCTGACCCCACCTCACTGCTGAGCCCCGGGCAGCCAGACGTGGCATGGGTTCTGAGAGCTGCAGGCGGGGCCCCATGCTGCAGGGCAGATGGTGGGAGGTGGGGTGAATCAACCCCCTTCCCAGCACCAGGTCAGAGGTGGGCACACACCAGGGTCTCAGCCCCTTTCATACCTAAGTCAAAGGGTGAGCGGGGACAGTGTACCTACCAGACTCAAACTTGCCCCCAAAATGATTTATAAATGGTTCAGAAAAGCAAAACTCTCACCCAGCCAGGTATTGGCCCATGGGAAACGACCACCCGGGGACCCCCCATGGCAGTGGCGGGGGACAAAACGCAGAGGGAGCTGCCGGGGCAGGGCCATTCTTCCCAGTCTGCAAGTTGAGCCTGTCCTGTGCTGCCCATGTCCCATGTGGACGCTCTGGGGGGGCGCAGGGCCGGCCGGGAAAGGAGGCCACACGCCCTGGGCAGCTCGCACAGCCCGGCCGCCGGTGCCCCCGCCATGGGTGGGGTTCTGCCGCCCCCGTGACCCATCAGACAGGAGTAAGCCATCTCCCGGCCGGGGTGGCTGTGAGGAACACAGAGGGTGTACAGGCAGCCGGTCGCAGCGGGAACCACGGCCAGTTCCAATTTTCTATGACGGAGCAAGTCTGCTGGCTTGGGCTGAGCTGCGAGAGCTGGTATTCTCGCTGTGTACAAAGAACTCAAAATATTTTTGCATTTTCCTTCTGCCAGTGAAATCTGTCATGGCTCCAAAGGCAGCACAGCCAAGAGCATCTGACTGCCTCCGGAAGGCTCGGAGAAAGAGCCAGACAGCGGCGGCCACAGAAGGTGGAGGCTGGGCGGGAACGGGCCCACCCTGCCCGCCCGGCCCATGGGCTCCGGCAGAGCCTGCCGCCTGCATGCTGGCTGGGCGGGTCCAGGACAGGGGCTCCCCACCCAGGCCCCACTGAGGCCGTCCTCACGCCACGGCTGGGGCTCCCGGCAGGGGGGTCTGCAGCCCCTCACATCCAGATTCTAATCACAGCCTCCGTGGCGCCCGGACAAACCCAGTGAAACAGGACGCAGGTGGCGGACAGAGTGGCGCCTGGACCCTTCCAGAGAGCTGGAAGGACTGTTAACAGCTGAGGACTTGGACTGGCGCACACAGCCTCGGAGGGGTGCCCGGAGGTCACAGCCGGAGCTCAGAGCAACTGAGGACAGCCCCGCGGGGGGGCCTGGGACCCGGGGCTGCACTCACTGGTCCTCGTTCCGGACGCCACGCCACACTGACGGCCACGCACGGCAGCGCCAGGAGCAGCACGCGGATCCGGGGGCGCTTGTGGAAGTAGGGCAGCCTGTTGTCGGGGACCCCGGGGGCCGGGACAGCTGTCAGGGGCGTGACCCTCACCACCCCCGCCGACCAACCTCTGACCTCACCCCGCCTGGCTCGCAGAGGGGCCACCCCAGCTCCTGCCGAAAGCCCTCGGGCCCATCCTGACTCCAGCAGACCCGGGGCCTCCCTCAGTCCTCCAGGGTTTGCGGGCCCCCCTGCCTCCGCCTCACATCCCCCCTAAACTCCTCATCCCCTCACCGCGCGGGCAAAGCTCTGCCGGGATAATGTGCGGCTCGGACCAGGGGCAGAGGCGCCCGGCACGGTGTCTCCCCGGCGGGAGGTGTGCGGCCGCCTGGAGCATGCTCAGAGCGTCCCTGTGATGTGAGCCGCCTAGGTTTCCACGAAGGCTGTACCTCCTGGCTCCCCCGCGTAATGAAGCTCACATGCTCAGGACCCACCGCCCCACGTCCAAGGGGAACACAGGCCTCTGGTCAGGCAGGGCCAAGCCTGCGAGCAGCCTCAGTGGGGAGTGAGGAGGCGGAGAGGTGCGGGGCAGGGGAGAGGGCAGGGCCAGCCTCTCCTGGACGCCAGCGCCCGGCCCACGGCCCAGCCCCCGACCCCGCAGACTCAGGCAGCCCTACCCTGAAGATGTCCAGCAGGTCTTTGTAGCTGAGCAGGGCCACAGGAATGCCAATCTCGTCACACTGGGCCTGGTTGCCTCCTGAGGCGACCTGAGGGCCGAAGGGAGGGACACCTGTCAGCTCACCAAGGCTGGAGGCCAGCATACCCCCTCCTCGCCTCCCTCACCAGGGCCGCGCACACAGTGCTCTGGGGCCAGCAGGCTGCTCCCCACCCAGGAGGAGGTCAGGCCCGGGCCCACTGCCCCCAGGGCCCCCAGCGGCCAGACCAGCATCTCCCTGCTGATGATGCGCAGCCCACATGCCCCTCCGCCCTGAAGCCTTTGGCGGGGAGGTCGGAAGGCAAGCAGAGCATGGAGGCCGTCCAGTCATGCAGCTGCAGGAGGGACTGAGGGGAGGCGGCGCTCACTCCAGGGCCGTCCGGAGGCAGGCAAGCGGGAAGCGTGAGCATGGACTCACACACACGTGCACCATGCCGTACTCACAGGCCACCTGGAGGGGCCAGACACCCAGGTCAGACAACCACGCCCCACCAAGGGTCTGGGATGTTTTCTCCCCAGTGGGATGCGCCTCAGGGTGGAGAAGATGAGGTGGGGCGGCAGGAAGCACCCCAGGAGACCCAGGGCTGACCATGGCCCTGGGGCACCCCTTCTGGGGCTCCTGTGCAGGGACGGTGCCCTCTCTGGGGCCCCCCCCAGGATAGACGGGGCAGGAGGGGACATGGCTGAGGCAGAAGACCCATCCCAAACACAGGGCAGCGGCTGGAGGCCTAGAGGCGCTTCTGGCACCCCAGCAGGTTTGGGAACTTCCTGTGACCCACAGACTCCTGGGAAAACCGCCCACTGGCTACTGACCAGCAAAGCCTGCTGCCCCAGGTGAAACTCAGGCCCCTCAGGCCAGCATCTCACTTTCCAGGGGACGTGGGAGCTCAGGTCACATGACCAACCTCTTATGGGGCGCAGGCCAGCAGGCATCCGCGGGTCAGCGTCTCTGACCTGCCCGGCTCGGAGGTGCAGCGGAACCGCACAGTCCGAGGGGCCAGGCTGCTCCGGGGGAGGCCGGAGGCTGCACCTCTGCTGCAGGGCGCAGCGGGCGGGGGGCATGTGCAGATTTCCAGGCAGACAGGAGCGGGGCTGACACCCGCTGGGCGTGGATGGCTGTTCATATCCCCTCTGGCCGCGTGACCCCGAGGAGCAGGGCCTGTCTCCCGACCCGGCCCACTCACAACTCCTACGAAGAGGGAGGAGGAGCTGGCGGCAGGCTTCAGGTTTCTGCTTCCAGTCCCAGGGGGCAGCGGGCCGCTGATCGAGGGCCGCGCTGAGAGATGGGGCGACCCGGCCAGCTTTGTCTGAATTCATAGCGAGGCAGAGGGGCAGGGCCCAGTGTCCCTGAGACACTGGACACCTCCCTCGAGGGCGGCGGGGTCCGGGGATGGAAGGGAATGGCCCTCATCTTTTCCCAGAGAGCAGCTTCATCTATGCAAAACCACCACTTCACACAGAAGTACCCCCACCGTCCCCTGCACAGACCCCCGTGTCCCTCCTGGGAGCCACTGCCTGACCATCCGGCCAGATCAAACGTACTCTCCCCTGCCACCTGCCCACACGCTCAGCCCGGTGTGGGCCACAGAGCTCCCACCAGGACAGCCTCTGTGTCTCCGGAGGACTTGGCCCCCAGCAGGCACAGCGTCGGGGCCTGGCCTGAGTCTGGGGAGCTCCCCAGGGCCTGCCAAGCCTGCCGAGGGAGGAGGGGTTCCAGGAGAAGCCCAGCCATGCTGTCCCCTGTGCCCTTGTTTTCTGAGAGGTGGAAGGCCCGCCTGACCACAACTCTCACTGTGCACAGTTTGGGCTCCTGGGGCCCAGGCTTCTGCAGCTCACGCTCCCCTGGGGCTGCAAAGGCCCCGAGGCAGAGACAGAAGCAGAGCGTGCACGCCAGGTATCCCCTGAGACCCTGCCATGGGGACAGACGGCAGCCTCGTGTGACAACGTGACAACAGACACGGGATGGGGCTAGACGCCAGCAGCACAGTGGGGGCTCTGACTTGGCCAAGAATCCTGATGGACCATGGCCCCCGGCCAGGCCTGGGCACAGACTGGCTCTTGGCCGGCCGGGCCCTCCATGACAGCACAGCAAGGCCCAACCACCCCGCTCCAGCGGGCACACCGCCTCTGGCACCCTGATCTGTGCCTTGAGGGAGGCGCTGGCTGCCAAGTGGGCTGCTGGGTATGTGAGGTGAACACCCCCCAAGAGGGTGGGGGACTGGGGGCTGCCTCGGGCCCCCTGAGGGTCTCACTGTACCCCAGCCAACCTCTACACACCACATGTGTCTCCTCGTTCCCTCCACCAGGGGCGGAATAAGGAGCCCCTGCTTCCAGGTTCTCCCTGCAGGACTGCCCCCCAGGGGCACTCCTCAGCCTGGCCCCGAGCACCACCCCTGGCCATATGCGCCTTCCAGTGGGTCACCCCACACTCAGGGCCCCTGGCACCTCCTCGCCCTGGGCCACTGCAGGCAGTATATGGTCTCTCCACCCACAGGCCTCACTCGGCCCCCACTCTGTGTTTGTAAGTAGTTTTACTGGAACAGAGCCACCCCGTTCCTACACGCAGGCCCTATAGCTGCTCTTGGGGACAATGGCAGAGAGGGAATTGCAGCTGAGACCACGTGGCCCACAAAGCCGAAAACAGTCACTATCTGGCCCTTTAGGGAAAACGTTCGCTGAACCCCGTTCTATGGGATCCAGGTTGTTAGTTGTCTTGCAGATGAGTTTCAGCTCCAGGCAAGTTCGCTATAGATTCACTGTGACCAAAGAGATTTACAGCAAAGGGTTCTTGGGGTGAAAAGGTATACCCAACTTTATTTCCAGGTGGCAGGCCAGTCACTCGGCATTGCCACCACTGCAGCCTCCGCTCCGCTCCCCTACAGCCTTCCAGCCCCGCCACCCAGTCTCAGGGCCCAGCCCTGGGCAGAACTCCTTACATTAACACAATAATGTCTTATTGCCTAACGGTATGGAAGCGGTAGCATAGCAACAGGCCAGTTACGTTTAATTTCAGTGAGGATCCTGGCCATGGGAACCCCACTTTATCCACATTAGTGAAAATGCCATTTGTGTAAAATAGGTGTGGACAAGAAGCTGTTTCTTCTTAAAAAGGTTGTTTACAAGCACAGCAGCATACACAACACTTTTCTCCCCATTACTCACACAACTGGCTTTCCACCAGGACATAAACCTGTGCTTGAATCACGGTTTCCTCCTGAGCAGTTTCCACCCCTGCTAAGTTACACGACCAGGAGTTCTTCCAAAGAACGCAGCGCTACAAGCACCCTGCCTTCTGGCAAGGCCCATTCCCACTCGGGGAACCAGAAATCGCTGGGACTACGGAGGATGGGCCACCTTCTGGCGCATCCCAATCACAAAGCTCAGGAACTCCCGGGGACGCCGGGCTTTGGACGACCACGGGAGCACGCCACGCCAGGGCGTTTGAGTAGCTGGCGAGTCGAGCTGGGAGCAGTCTTCCCAGAAGACTTGGTGAGTCCTAGGGAAGCACGAAGAAATAAGGACCCAGGACACTTGGAAAAAGATGTCCAGGTGGAGGGGGTGGGGGAAGGAACAGGTTGGGGCAGAGGCGAGGTGGGGAGGGCGCTACCATTAGGTCAGACCTGCTGAGAAACAACCTCCATTTAAGCCTTTCTATTCGGGGAGGTCAAGTCCAGAGTCACAAATGCAGCAAGGGCATTTGGGGCTGTCAGCAAGCAGCCTCCGCCCAGTGCAGAGCTAGACTTACTCACACAGGCCTGGGCTTGGTCCTGGGAGGGGCAGGCCGGGGGCTCTCGCTATCTCTGACGTTCTCCTCTCTCTCCACATGCAGGGTAAAGTTCAAAACCCTCAGCCTTCCCGGGACAAGGCCCGCACACCCTGCCACCATGAGCCTCCCACCATCTGGCTCTGACCTGTCCAGCCCGTCCCCCTGGATCCCAGCCCAGGGAGGCCACATGCTCAGCCTGCCCTTTACCCTCTGCCCAGAGCCATGCCTGCTGCTGCCCCAGCCTCCTGTGAAGCGCACCCTGAGGCCCTCCATCAGTGACAACCTTCCCGGGCTTTGAGTGCCGCCGTACACAGCCGCAAGCAGCGCCCTCGCCTTCCCCAAAGAAGTCATCGGCCTCCACCCCTGCTCACACGGCCCCCGTTGCCTGCAGCACCTGCCTGTGAGACCTTGCTCGGCCTTCAAAACACCACTGCTCTGTGACGCCTTCCCACGCCCTCTGCAGCACTCCCGCGACCCGTCCCCCACGTCTTCGTTGGCCCTCATGCGAAATGTCTGGAGAGCTCACAGTCACTGCCCTCAAACTACTCAGACTTGGGAGGAGATGACCAGGGTTGGGGGCAGTTCGGGGGCTGGCCAAGAACGGGGGAGCAGGTGTCCCAAAGAGCTTGGGTCAGTCGGGGGCCCAGCTGAGACCAGAGAGCAGCGAGCAGCGAGCCTTCGGTGAACTAGAGCTAAGAGGGAAGCCACAGAGGCCCCCCCAGCATGCCTGAAGCCACTGGAAAGCTCCCATCTGGACGCCACAAGACCTGACACTTTCAAAGAGGTCGCTCTCGCTGTGCTGAGAACACACTAGAGATGCTGGGGACCCAGGGAGAGCTTGGCCCACCAGGACCTACAGCAGAGATGGGCTGGGCTGGAGCAGTAGGTCAAGGTTAATGGCTGCATTTGTAGGGCTGTATGGACACCGCTCCCTGAGCTGCAGAACCCGGGGGGAGAGGAAGAATTTGGAAATAAAATATACGCTTGTGACAATGTACGTCAGTCATCCCGGGGTCAGTACCCCACTGGCGCCGAAGACCCTTAACACAAGTGACAATTAAGTAGCACGCCCGGTGATCATCAGCCCACGCACCATTTAGCTGAATCCACGTGTAGCCTTCCTTTTGCAGAGGAGCAACAGAAGCCGGAAGAGGGGAAGCCCCTTGCCCAAGGTCAAGCAGCAAAGACGGGGCGGCCATTCGACCCCATTCCTGGGCTGGACTCCTGGCCTCTCCCTGACACCACCAGGCACTGCGTACCATGCTGGGCAGCTTACCACAACCACGGGGTACCTCAAGAAAGGGGAAACTGAATTCATGATAAAAACTCTCAACAAAATGGGTATAGAGGGCAAGTACCTCTACATCATAAAGGCCATATATGACAAACCCACAGCCAACATCATACTTAACAGCGAGAGGCTGAAAGGTTTTCCTTTAAGATCGGGAACAAGACAGGGATGCCCACTCACCCCACTTTTATTCAACATAGTACTGGAGGTCCTAGCCATGGCAATCAGACAACACAAAGAAATAAAAGGCATCCAGATAGGTAAGGAAGAAGGAAAACTGTCCCTCTTTGCAGATGACATGATATTGTACACAAAAAACCCTATAGAATCCACTCCAAAACTGCTAGATCTAATATCTGAATTCAGCAATGTTGCGGGATACAAAATTAATACGCAGAAATCTGTGGCATTCCTATACACTAACAATGAACTAGCACAGAGAGAAATAGGGAAAACAATTCCATTCACAGTTGCATCAAAAAGAATAAAATACCTAGGAATAAGCCTAACCAAGGAAGTGAAAGACCTATACTCTACAAGAGACTTACAACAGAAATTAAAGAAGATACCAATAAATGGAAACATATCATGTGCTCATGGATAAGAGTTAATATTGTCAAAATGACAATCCTGCCTAAAGCAATGTACAGATTCAATGCAATTCCTACCAAAATACCAATAGCATTCTTCAAGAACTAGAGAAAATCGTTCTAAAATTCATATGGAACCACAAAAGACCCCAAATATCCAAAGCAGTTCTGAGAAGGAAAAAATAAAGCTGGGGGAATTATGCTCCCCAACTTCAAGCTCTACTACAAAGCCACAGTACTCAAGACAATTTGGTGCTGGCACAAGAACAGACCCACAGACCAGTGGAACAGACTAGAGAGACCTGATATAAACCCAACCATATATGGTCAATAAATATATGATAAAGGAGCCATGGACAGAAAATGGGGAAATGACAGCCTCTTCAACAGCTGGTGTTGGCAAAACTGGACAACTACATGCAAGAGAATGAAACTGGATTATTGTTTAACCCCAGTACAAAAGTAAACTCAAAATGGGTCAAAGGCCTGAATGTAAGTCATGAAACCATAAAACTCTTAGAAGACAACATAGGCAAAAATCTCCTGAATATAAGCATGAGCAACTTCCTCCTGAATGCATCTCCTCGAGCAAGGGAAACAAAAGCAAAAATGAACCCAGGGACTACATCAAACTTAAAAGTTTCTGTATGGCAAAGGACACCATCAACAGAACAAAAAGTCATTCTACAGTATAGGAGAATATATTTGTAAATGACATATCCGACAAGGGGTTAACATCCAAAATATATGAAGAACTCACACACCTCAACACCCAAAAAGCAAATAAACTGATTAAAAAATGGACAGAGGCTATGAAGAGGCAGCTCTCCAAAGAAGAATTTCAGATGGCCAACGGACACATGAAAAGATGCTCCATACCACTAATCACCAGGGAAATGCAAATTAAAACCACAATGAGATATCACCTCCCACCAGTTAGGATGGCCAGCATCAAAAAGACAAGACTAAGAACAACCAATGCTGGCGAGGATGTGGAGAAAGGGGAACCCTCCTACCCTGCTGGTGGGAATGTAAGCTAGTTCAACCATTGTGGAAAGCAGTATGGAGGTTCCTAAAAAAACTAAAATTGGAAACACATTTTGACCCGGGAATCCCACTCCTTGGAATTTACCCAAAGAATACAACTTCTAAGATTCAAAAAGACATATGCACCCCTATGTTTATCGCAGCACTTTTTCCAATAGCCAAGATATGGAAGCAACCTAAGTGTCCATCAATAGATGAATGGATAAAGAAGATGTGGTACATACACACAATGGAATGTTATTCAGCCATAAGAAGGAAACAAATCCTGCCATTTGCAACAACATGGTTGGAGCTGGAGGATATTATGCTCAGTGAAATAGGCCAGGCAGAGAAAGACAAGTGCCAAATGATTTCCCTCATTTGTGGAGTATAACAACGAAGCAAAACTGAAGGAACAAAATAGCCGCAGACTCAGAGACTCCAAGAAGGAACTAGTGGTTACCAAAGGGGAGGGGTGGGGGAGGGCAGGTGGGGAGGGAGGGAGAGGGGGAATGAGGGGTATTATGTTCAGTACACATGGTGTGGGGGGTCACAGGGAAGACAGTGTAGCAGAGAGAAGGCAAATAGTGAATCTGTGGCATCTTACTACACTGATGGACAGTGACTGCATTGGGGTATGGGTGGGGACTTGATAATATAGGTAAACGTAGTAACCACATTGTTTTTTCATGTGAAACCTTCATAAGAGTGTACATCAATAATACCTGAATAAAAATTTTTAAAAAAAAGGAAGGGGAAACTGACGCTCGGAAAGGATCAAGACCACAGAACCAGGCAGGGACATTCCCAGAGGCGGTTAGGGACCCCGAGACTGGCCAGCAGGGCCCGGCGTTACAGGGGATGCCCCGAACTTCAGATCCGGGTGGAACCAAATGACCCCGCAGCTGAGAGGGGCTTTCGAGGCGGGGAGGGACACGGGCGGGGGGCAGGCCCGCAAGGTCACAGCCGGGCTCTCGGCCCGCGGGCCGCGGCGCTGGGGGCGCGCATCCCCGTGGGGTCCCCGAGGCCGGGCGGTTGGGCCCTGCCCCGGTCCGCGGCATCAGGGACCGGGGCCCCGCTGACGACCAGGCCTCGAGGCCGGCGCAGCCCTCACCTCGGCCGCGAGGAGGAGGAAGGCCGCCGCTAGCCGCGCCAGCGCCGCCGCCAATGCCATATCGCCCAGTCCCCGCCGCAGGCGTCGTCAGATGTTTCCTAGCAACGCCCCTGCGATCCGCGCCGCGCCTGCGCGCAAAAGCGAGGTCAAAGGGCGCGAGGTCGGCGCCTGCGCAGGAAGACGCGGCGCCGAAAGATGGCGGTGAGCGCGCGCGGCGAAGCCGGGGGTACCGACGAGGGGCGCGGTACCGGGTCGCGCGCTCTCCGCCTCACGCGCTCTGCTTCACCCCGCAGGACAAGGAGAAGAAGAAGAAGGAGAGTATCTTGGACTTGTCCAAGTATATCGACAAGACGATCCGGGTGAAGTTTCAGGGCGGCCGCGAAGGTGAGGCCCCCGGCGCGGTTCGGGAACTGCGGGCGCGGATCCCTGGCCCCGTGTCCCGCGCGGTATCTCGTGTAGCCTCCGCACGGCGCCGGGCGGTGGGCTCCGTGCCTCCCGCCGCGCGTGGGGGAGACCGAGACGCGGAAAGGGACCCCAACGTGAGCGAAACCCCCCGTGGCGCCGCCCGGGCCGGGCTCACGACCTGGCCTCCAGCCCCCGCCCAGGCGGCCGCCCCGGTTCCCCACCGGTGTCACCGCTCCGGGGCTCCTCGGGCCCCGCACTGTTGGCATCGGGGCCACATCATTCTTTGTGGGGCCATCCCGGGCTCTGTGCGGTGTGGAGCAGCCTCCCTGGTCCCGACCAGCTGACGCCAGGAACGCCCCTTAGTTTTGACGACCAGAACGTCTCCAGCCATCAGTGGTCCCTGGGTGCAGAGTTGCTCCTGTTGAAAGACCATGGCCCCTGGTCTGGGGTAGGGATCGAAGGGACTTGTTAAAAACGAATCGAATCTCCTTGTTTGCTGGTCAACCCTCCAGGGCTCTCCGGTTCCTAGGGTAAAAGGCCTTTAGTACCTCTGAGTAGCGCACGGGCCCCCACCTGCCCCACGTGGTAAGCGCATGTTTGCTCTCTGTCTGGAACGCTCTTACCACCTTAACCTGTTACCACTGTTAAAAAAATTTTTTTTAACTGAATGAATTTTAAAGATTTTATTGGCTTTCCTGAACCATTCATGAATGAGGCAGCATCCCACCCGGTAGGTAAAAAGGAGCCCCCAAAAGCTGTACAAAATGGAAACTTTTATAGGCAGAAGTGGGCAGGAACCAGCAAAGAGCAGACTGTTTCAGGCAAGGGACCTTCCTCTGGGGGACGGCAGGGGGCTCTCAGGCAGACGGCCTCACCAGCGCTGACCAGGAAATTCCTGACCTACTGGTGGAAAGGTCACATTCCTGGGAAAGCCTGCAGTTAGGTTAGGTATTGATGGGTTTGTGATGGGGGCTTAGCCCAGGTGACTCCATTTTGCACCTGTTCACCTGTTGCCTCTTTTTTTTTTTTTTTTTTTTTAACATCAGGTTAACTCCAGTCATTTCCTGCTCTCAGTTCAAGGTTGTTGCTCGGGGAGCCTTCCCTGATTCCCTTATCCCAGCCCAGCCCCTTTCTTATAAGCGCCTGGACAGCGCCTGTAGCTTTATTTGCATTCATGTGATGCCTAACTCTAAACCTTCCAGTGCGACCCAGGGCAAGAATGAGGTCGGGTGCCGCTTGCTCAGGGGGCCACCGCTCTACAGCCTGGTGCTCGTGGGTCTCGCTCCAGAAGCTTAGGTTAGAGCCCCACCGCCTCCTGGACTTTGGGCAAGTTACTCCCCTCTCTGAGTTAACGCATTTGTCAAACAGGGCTGCTAGCTCCACCTGCCTCACTGGCTGGCAGTGAGACGAGAGGGTGAAAGGCGTATTTAGCCTGGTTCCAAACCCTTGGTGAGCCGTCTCTGTTTCGTTTATTCAGCTGCTTCTCAGATCTTCAGTTTTTGTATTTCATAAGACAGTGACACAGACTGCTTCTTCCTGAGATGGGGACCATTAGCTAGAATCAGAGTGGCTAACAACACAGTGCCTGCAAGTCTAGGTAGCCAGCAAGCATGAGAGTTTGTCTCTGGAAAAATGCTCTGTCGGCTCCATGCCGGCTCGGGACGTGACTCTTGCTTCTCAGGGCATTTATATTAGTTTTCTGCACCATGTAGCAAATCGCCATCAGTTATGCAGATTAAACATCACAGATTTACCATCTGGCAGACGTCTGGGGGCTTCTGGCTCGTGGTGTGGCATGGGGGGAGCTGCAGTGGAGGAGCCCGTGACCTCAGGCTCAGGGTTCGCCTCCAGGCCCGCTGGTGTTGGCGGGACTCAGGTCCTTACGGTTGTGGGACTGGAGGCCCCGTTTTCCTTTTCTAAGAGAGTTGCTCAGGGACACGTAGCTCTGGAGGCTGCCTGCTGCGCCCATCACAGGACTGTCCACAGCACAGCAGTGTGTTCCTTCGAGGCCAGCAGGAAGACCTCTCATGCTTAAATCTTTCACCCACTCACCTGGTGGGGCAGGCCCACCACACCAGCTCCTTGCAGGCCTCAGCTGCCCCTACAGAGCCTTCATCCTCACCACACAGCCCAGCTGCGGGAGTGACGTCCAGCCTGTTCACAGGCTCCCTCTGGCACTCAAGGGGAGGGGCTGTTGGCTCTGTCTTTGAATCCTTCCCGCCTTGCGTTCCGTTGAGCAGGATGGCCTCTCCTAGCCCCTGCATTTGAGCCTCTCCTAGCCCCTGCAGTGGGTCCACGGCCATCTTTGTTCTGCAGGGAGAGGCTGTGACAGGGTCAATAGCCCACACCTGGAAAGTCAGGGCAGGTGCCCCCCCAGGGGGCTGGCAGGCTTCTGTAAAGGGCCAGACGATGACTGTTTCCAGCTTTTCAAGCCAGGTGGTCTCGGTTACAGCCACTCGAGTCTGCCGTGGTAGCCTGAGAGCAGCCACGGACGGTACTGCAGACACGTGAACGAGCCTGCGTGCCAGCACGCCTGTTCGCAGACGTGGGCAGTGGGGCTGGCTTTGACCTGAGGGCTGTGTGGTGCAGGCCCCAGCCCGGCACCATTCTCCATGTGGGCCAGAGTGATGGGGTGGCCAAGGCCGGAGAAGCAGAGGCCCGGAGGGTGGGGTTGGGGTTGGGGTAGGAGGTGCCTGGAGTCTGTCGCCCCACGGTCTGGCAGTGTGCCCTTTTCCTCCCTGTGGCTGAAGAATGTTCCGGTGTGTGGGAAGACCGCTACCTGTAGCCAGAAATGTGTTTGCAAGTTTTAAATAGTTGGAAATCAGAAAAAGGCTATTTCATGACCTGTGAAAATTCTGTGAAGTTGCACGTTTCCGTGTCCGCCAGTGAAGCCTGCTGCACTACCACCCTGAGCGCGTCCCTGCCCGCTGGCTGCTCTCACCCCAGGAAGGCTGTGGGCTCGCTGCTGAGGAGACCCTGTGGCCACACCGCTGGCCCATTGCCGGGGCTCGGCCGTCACCGCTGCCCTTCCAGGAGCCGCTCCTGGAAGCCCTTCCGCGCCTTCCCCATGATCCGCCCCTGGCCGGGCTGTGCCCTGCCTCCGGGGTGAGCCCCCTGCCTGCCGCCCCCAGGTCGCTGCTAACCTCGCGTCCCTGCGTTTCTCTTCTCCTCTCGGTGGTTCCTACAAGCCAGTGGAATCCTGAAAGGGTTTGACCCGCTCCTCAACCTCGTGCTGGATGGCACCATCGAATACATGAGAGGTGAGCGGGGTGGGGCGGAGCCTCCTGCGGGGCCTTCCTTCCCTGCCACCCACCACTCTGCCCAGCGTGACGCCGACGGCTGTGTTTGACCTCCCTCTGTCCCTGAGTGCCCGAGAGGCTCAGTGGACCATCATCTCGGGGACTTAGAAGGTGTGGAGTGTTCTGCTGACCTCTGTCACCGATGCGGGTCGCCTCTGGGTGCCCGGCTTCTGCCTCCTTGTCTCCTGGACCTCGGGCGGCCCCCTGCTGCTGACAGACGGCCCTGACCCCTTATTCCCTGCCCCCCAGGCCCCCAGAGCCTGTGCAGCAGCCCCTCGAGGTCAGGCCAGCCCCTGGCGTCAGCCAGAGGTCCTCCAGCTCAGCCTGATGGGGGCATTCAGGGCACAGCCATCTTACTGAGAAGCTCCCCTGCTGAAAGCTCAGCGTTGCCACACGGCAACGCCAGGGGCCTGCCCTTGCTGTGGGGGCAGCGCGGTCTCTGCCTGGGCCACCCCCTCTGCCCGCCTTCTGTCCTCCCAGCTGGGTCCCCCAGAGTCCTGGCTTGGTTGGGTGGGCAATGTTCCCACATGGGGCCTCTGCTCCCCGCCGGGAGCTGCTCGCCCGGAGTGAGTCTGCACCCCTCATCTCCAGCCCAGGACAGCCCCAGGACCAGGCCCTGGGCCCACCACCCGCTCCCAGGAGGGCCATCTGGCCCAGCACAGCTGTGGCCCCGAGTCCCCCACTGCACTGTCGGGCCCACTGACACGTGATGGTGGCCGCACAGGGCCTCCGCGGCTTTGCGGAAGCTGGAATCCAAGATTGATGTTACTGCAGCCGCCCGGCAGCATGCTCCCAGGGCCTCTGCTGGCTCGTGCCAGGGTCCCCCAGTTAGCTCTGTGACCCCCATGTCCCCTACCACCCCGCGGTGTGTTCTCATGGTAGAAGGAGGGCAGGTGCAGACAGCTGTTCCCAGAGCTCTCCTGGGCTTCCCGAGGGGCTATGCCCCTGGCTTTGAGGCCCACGGCCCAGCCAGCACATCCCCTTTGATTCGGGTCTTCAGAGCCGTCCTCTGGGGGGCTGCCTTCCCTACAGTCTCAGGGCCTCCCCCCTGTGCCCTTCCTCACAGACCCCGATGACCAGTACAAGCTCACCGAGGACACGCGCCAGCTGGGCCTGGTGGTGTGCAGGGGCACCTCTGTGGTGCTCATCTGCCCGCAGGACGGCATGGAGGCCATCCCCAACCCCTTCGTCCAGCAGCAGGACGCCTAGCACGCAGGCCTCCCACGTGCCACCGCAGGAACGGACTGTCCTTTTTTGTATAGGTGTTTTTTCTTAATAAAATGGCAAGCTTCCAGTGTCCAGCAGCCTGCAGTCTTGGCTCTCAGCCTTGGTTTTCTGGCAAAGCCCAGGTCCCGGGGATTTGGTCTGGCCCACCCGAGCTTGTCCTGTGCCAGCCGTGGTCTGTGCTGGGCCGTGGCACAGGGGCCTGCGTGACTGGGCCTGACAGCCCTTGGGGTGCTGTACCAGGAGTGGGCCCTCCAGGCCTCCTCAGCAGGCAGGCCCCAGCGGCCTGTGTGCTGGCCATTGCGTCCCCTAAAACCAGGACTCAGTCATGTCCCTGCTTCCAGCTGTGTCCTCGCAAAGAACAGAGCATTCGGAGCCGTGCTGTCCAGGCTGGCCCAGCTCTGTCCCCGCTCGGCTGGCCAGCTCCGCTCCTCCTTGGGAGTGGTCCTCGGCGCCCTGTCCTCAGGAAGCAGGGCTTGTGCTTGGCTGATTCCTAAATTCAGTGTTCTTGTTAGGACCTTGTCCCCATGGGACTCTCCCTGTGAAGAACAGGCTGTGCCTGTCCAGTCACTCCAGGGGACTTAGTGTGGGCCCGCCTGGTGGGGACATAGGCAGCGTGGGGTCCAGGCCTTGCCAGAAGCTGGCAGCAGTACGGGACCAGAGCTCAGACTTGGGGCTGATGGGCTCCCACACCACCGTCCATCATTTTCACTAAATAAACAAAATCAGCTGGCTTCTGGCTTATTGCGGGATCTGGGCTGTGCTCTGACCGTGGCATTAGTGCCTGCTGCTGGGAATTCTGGGCCACATAGCCAGCCCCTCCACGGACCACCCAGCCTCCTCCTCCCGCCCCTCCTTCCCCACCATCTGGCCGCCCTGCCCCACCATCCCCCTTATCAGAGGTGTCACCCAGAGCTATAGCTTGAAGCAGCTCTGGGGGTGGGGACGCTGGACTAGCTGCAGGTCACAGCCCCAGGGAAGTCTGTGACCTAGAATCGGCCTTACCCGGCATGCCAGCATCCAGCCTGCCATGCCTCACTGCTGGGGAGTGATCCCTGGTGCCCAGGTGACAGTTGGGGACAGGACTCGGTTAGAGAGGTTACGGTGGTGGGACTGAACCCAGGCACCAGCCTGGGGCCCAGACACAAAGGCTGACAGAGACCTCAGGGTCACCAGCAAGGCAGCCCAAGGGCCTTGACCCTGGGGAGGGGGTCGGAGAAGTAGGAAGGCCTTAGAGGCTCCTTAGAGCTCATCAGACCCCTCAGGGGCAGCTGGGGGCCAAGACAGAAGGGCCTGGTTTCCCAGCCCCCCACTCCTCTCTCAGAGGAAGCAGGCATGTCCCTGGTGCCGCCCTGCCCCAGCATCGCACCACTCCAAGCAGCCTCTCAGACTGCAGACCACCTCCCACCCAGCCCTCCCCCTTTCGGCCAGCGGATGAGGACAAGCTGCCCCTGCGGCCACGAAGCTCAGTTCTTCCACCGTGTGCTGGTGGCTTAGAGTGACCTCTCTGAGGTCCCATCCTGTCCCTCCCAGATTCAAGAAAAGTCATGGCACATCCACTCTGGCCAGACACTGGGCCACCGTTGTGTGGGGAGTCAGCTAAGACTGCAAAGCTGTGCATTTAAGTCTGAAGACAAGAAGAGTGTTGTAGGGGGCCTGAAAGGGAGACCCTTGCTTCCTGGGGGCTCAGGCAGGGCTCCCCAGAAATGGGAATAAAATGGCTTGTTCCATTTACCTGTATCCACCCTAGAGAGTCACTCTGAACTGGTTTGTGAAAGCCTGGAAATTAGTTTTAGGCCAGGTGTCCACCACTGGGGGTCTGCTATATAAATTCAGGTGTCTTCAGCCAATGCAAAGCGACTTCTTATGGAAGAGGTGGGTCTCTGTGCAGGGGTAGATTAAATGTAGCCCCAAATACCCTGCAGCTCCCCCTAGCAAGAGGGGGGCTCTTTCCCCACCCCTTGGAATATGGGGGCTTGCTTTGTTGATAAGAATATGGCAGAAGTGACCTTGGAGTTCTGAGCCTGGTTGGTGGCTTCCACCTTTGTCCTCTTCGAGTGTTTCCCTGAGGCCACCATGACCTGGGGAAGCTGCCCCAGCCTCCTGGAGGCAGAGAAGCCTTGGAGGAGCGCTGAGGCCTCCCGGCCAACAGCCAGCACCCACCCTGTGCCCTCGGGAGGGTCTCGGGACTTCCCACAGTGTTAGCCCAGGTGACCAGCCAGAGGGAACTTCGCAGCCAACCCACAGAATTTTGAGAAATAATAAATTGTTGCTTTAAGCTTGGGAGATGTTTACTACACAGTGACAGTTCACCAAGACCTGCTGAGAGGCCCATGACAAACTGCAGAGTGAACCCGAGGTCAGCTATGATATGGCCCGCATTTAAGATGGTCATTTTCACAAAGGTCTTATGCTTTGAAACATGTCCAGGAAGATCTGGAAGGACCTGTGCCGACCTGGGGTGAAGAAGGTGATCAGGGGGGGTGTTAGCCTATTCTGAACATGCTAACACTTTACGAGAACAGGTTTAATATTTAATATTTTACATTTAGTATTATATTGAAATTTTAATATTTTACAAGGAGTACAGAGAAAGACAAGGCCAGAAACAGACGAGGAGAGGTAGAGAGATTTAGAGAAAGGAAAGGCGTTCAAAGGCAGAGACACAGCAAGGAGGGTGCGGAATGATCCGGCCGGTGACACTGGGTCCTCGTCTTCTCCCCTTCCTGCCCTCCCTGCCCTGGTATAAATGCCCAGTTGCCCCGGCCCACCAGGCAGCCCGCCATGCCGGGAGGCTGCCTGCTGACCTCTGCCCGCACCCCACCCTTGGCACTCCCGGCCCCCAGCCTGTGCGGGCCTTGGAATGTGGGCGGAGGCTGCAGCCACGGGACCTGGGGCCAGGCCTGCTGCACGTGCGCATGGTCACCACCCATGGCCTCCCGGTGCTGGCCGAGAGGCCCCGCTCTGGGGGACATTGCTAAAGGCCCCAGCAAACAGGGAGATAGGGACAGGCCCAAGCTTGAGCCCTGACCCGCGGGAGGTCCCCGGGACGCCACTCATGGCAGATTCCGGAGTCTTCCGAAGGTGGGCGGGATCTTGGGGCTGCTGATGGTCAGCCCTGCCCCTCCCCACCCCAGCTACCTTGCCCCAGGAATAGCTCTGGAGACAGGATGGGCTAACGCACACCCTCGGGTTCACTTAGCCCTCCTCCAGACCCTGTGTGATCTGTTCACAGACGGACAGGAGGCCCAGAAAGGTTGAGAGATGCACGCTGGGTCACACAGCGGGACTCTAACCCAGGTGTCCGGCTGCCTCCAGCACCATCTGTCCTCCCCCACCCTTCCTGTGCTCTGAAGCCGTCACGGCTAGCTGCCCCGTCTCATGGGTGCAGACACCAAGGCCCAGAGCTGGAGGTGGGGCCAGGGTGGGGGCAGCATGGAGGGAAAGACAGGAGACCCTCCCTGCCCACCAGTCCCAGGAGCCAGCAGGGAGCCGGTCCCCCTGCTGTGCCGTGCAGGTCTGTTCACACTGCCAGCAGCCGAGGGGAGAGCACCCTTCCACCCCTGAGCACCAGCAGGAGGACCAGGACGGTGTGGCAGTGCGGACCCCCGCGGCCCCCGCAGCCCCCGGGTGTGAGGCTGTGCGTTCCCAGGTCTCCCGCTCAGAGCCTGAGGCCTCAGCCCAGGAGGAGGATGCGGACGCAGGCGGCTTTGTGAACGGGGGTGGGGGATGGGAGTGGGGTCTGCCGCCCAGCGGGAGCGCCCTGGCGTCTGTTTGTTGGTGCGAACTCAGGGTCAGCCCAGGGTGGGAGGGTGACGGCCCCAGGCTGGGGGACCTGCTCCCAGCTGCTCTCGAAACGTCCCCCCAGCTCCAGGCCCTCCCAGAGGACCCCTGCCCTCCCCCCGCCTCCCCATCAGGCTCAGGGCTTCACGGGGGTGGCTGGGAGCTCCAGACTGAGCCAGGGCCTCTGGCACCCTCAGTCTCCCTGTCTTCACGCTCCCCAACTCCCTTCAGGACCCAGGCCAGCCCACTGCACCCACCCTCCCCAGCAGGGGTCAGGACTCATCCAGGAATGAAGAGCCGGGGCACCAAGCAGTGTTCCTGGGACGCCAGGAGGTCAGGCCTTGCTGAGGGACCGCCCTGCCCTGCAGGGTGGCAGCGGCTCTCCGGCCTCCCTGCCCACCTCCTCGCCATACCAGATCCATGCCCACAGGGGCATCTCAGGGCACCCCACGTCGGCACACACAGCCAGCAGATGCTGCCCGCTCCTGCCTGCCACCTTCCCAGCTTTCCTGTGGCCCAGATCCACCCCCAGAATGCCTCCACTTCTTGTCCTCAGGCCCAGATCCTTGGGGTCGCCCTTGAACCCATGATCTTTTTCTCGCCCACATGTCCCATCCATCAGCCCGTGTTGACAGCCCAACTTTCAGAATTTATCCTGAAGCTTTTCACACAGTTCTCAGAAGCCAGACCACCCCTCCGTTCTGCCAAATCCCCGCCTTCCCGCAGCCCGCGGGCGGCCCTCCAGTGCCCCGGGCTTGCTGCTGCCTCGGGGCCTTTGCACGGGCGGCTGCTGCTCCTGAAACCGTCCCACATGCTCACACAGCTCTGCTCGGCCAAACCTGCCGCCCTCCCAGACGGTTCCCTACACAGTTGGTCCCGGACAGAAGCTCTGAGGTCGGGTCGTGACGCAGGTAAGGCGCCAGGCGCCCAGGGGACACACCGCAGGTATCGAGTGAGTGCCCAGAAAAACCCGGAAGTTACAGGTTTCTTAAAAAGAAATACATCGCAGGGAGAGAGACAGAGACAGTGAAAGGGTGTCGACCAACTGCATGCACAGGCCTGCGCTGGATCTGATCGCAACAGCGTGAAAAAAATTCGACAAGACAATCAGGGAAATTGGAACTGCCTGGACTTTCAAGAACACTCAGGAATTACTATTAATTTCTTCGAGGATGATAACGGAATTGTCAGTTAGGCTTTTTTCCCCAGGTACTCGTATTTTAGACATATACATATTTAGGGACGGAACTGTGTCGCGTCACGGATTCGCAGCCACACGGCCCGTTTGGGAGACAGAGAGCCAGTTCACAGGGTTCGTCATACGGTTCTGGCAGCTGCTGCTTGCATTCGAAAATGTCCATGATAAAAAGTTAACTTAAGCCTAGATTCCTTTGGGATCTGCTGGGGGTTTTGATTTCAGTGTGTATGCAGAGGGGAGGTTTGTTAAAACGGTGGATGAGCAAAGTCCACTCTGAAGCCAGAACTCGCTCTGGGTGGGGAGAGGTCACTTGTCAGGAGGACACTTCTTGGAGCCCTGGCTTCTGTACTTCCAACCCTCCCATGAGGCCATGCAGTCAGTCCTGACGCCCCTGCCTAGAACCCTCTACGGCTCCCAACTTCCCTCGGGATGAGATCTGAGGGCCTCAACATCCCTGCTCTGTGCCCACGGGGAGTGGCTCTCCGAGCCACTTACTCTTTGCTGTGATTTTGTTAAATGAACAGCGGTCAAGGAGAGCTCAGGGGGCTCAGATCTGAGCCACGGTTCAACAGAAGGGCCACAGAAAGCCCACCAGGGCCACTGAGAGGCCATGTGGGGCTCGCATTTCCCTGTGACCCTGCCTCCTCTTTCTAGGCCAGGGGCTGCAGTGTGGGGCCCAGGATCAGTGTAAGGCCCCTGCAGGCCAATTGCCCGAACAAAACGGATGCCAAGACAGTGGCACCACGGAGCAGCTTGGCTAACCTCTGCAGACCCACAGCCCTGGTCCTGTGGGTGTGGCCCTCCTGTGACTGTCACCTTGGGGTCTGGACCTCGGGTCCCTTTGTCTCCCCACCGCAGGATGTGGGAGCTGTGTCTGGGGACTCAGTGTCCCCTGTGAAGGTGCACAGCGTGCAGAAATGTCCACTAATTGTTCACGGTTGTTTATGATGGACCCAGGCCATCTTGTGTCCACTTTGTCCTCCTCGCAACCCAGAGGGACCGGCTGTTATTACAGCGGTTATGGACAAGGCTACTGGGGCTCAGTGAGGTTAGGTCACTAACCTGAGGTCACACAGCAGGAACCAGTGCACCCCGGGATCCTGGGTCTGGAGCCCGAGCCCCAGGCACCCTGCACTTGCCTCTCAGCAACCCACGACTCCACTTCCAATTACCGGGGGAGCCACTTGCCTGGGGAGCCCCAGGCCACCTCCCCACACCGGCACCGACCCTCCACCCAGCACGTCCCACTGGAGGCTTTAATGAGGGGGGCTTTAATGTTAGAAATAACAACTGCCACATAAGGCCGCTGGCTTTCCCAGGCATGGGGGTGCAGGAGGGGAGAGGCTGTGGCCCCAAGGCACCACCCCGCAGAGGCACGCGGGCCAGGCTGGGGATGGAGCGGAGCGCCCCTGGGCGTGGCTGCCCCCCGTCTCAGGCCCCCCCGTCTGGTCTCCTCCTACGTGGTCCGTCTCCACAGCGGCATCCCCAGCACAGGGGGCTGTCACCTTGGCAACCAGCTCCAGCAGCCCCGCAGCCTGGGAGCCTCCGCCCCGTGGCTGCACCCCCTTCCCGTGCACCGTTGGGGTGCGGGACCTGGGCAGGCCACCCCTCAGCTGAGCCACCTCCCTCCCCTGCTCACGCTAACGTGCACATTTTAGCCATTTGCTGAGCACCTACTAAGTGCTCTGGGGACACAGGATGAGCAAGACAGGTGTGGTCCTGCCCTGGGCAGGCTCCCCAGGGGACAGGGGTGGGGACAGGGGGTGGGGAGAAGATGAATCAGGGTTTCAGGGGCAGCTTCCCCACTCAGACCCCCAGAAGCCCCACCTTAGGGGCCAGATCTCCCACCCGGCAAGTGAATGGATCACTTGCTCATTCAATCAGTATTTATTGGACGCCTGCTGTGCGCCTACGAGAGCCACAACGGTAAAGAAGGAAAGGCTCAGAGCAAACAAGACAAATTAGTGAATTACAGAGTATCCTACAGGGGGGTGGGGGGTGCAGGAGGGACAGGAGCAGGGAGGAAGTGAGGGGGAACCCCAGATGTCTGGGGAGGGCCGTGCAGGCAGAGAGAACAGCCGTGCAAAGGTCCTGAGGTGGTGTGTGTGCTGAGGCCTCGCCCTGCCCTTCAGCCAGGTGTCTGGAGCAAGGACCGCAAGCTGGGCAGGGTCACCAGGGCCCCAGTGTCCCCCTCCGCCCGTGGGAGTGGAGTCTCTGTGACCCTAGAAGACAGGTGCTATTCTACCCCCGTTGTGCAGATGTGGAAACTGAGACGGGGGGGTGGGGGTGGGGGAGTCTCCCACAGTCCCACAGCCGCCGAGTGAAGGGCCTAGATGGGAGCCCGGGTGTTGGCATTCGTCACCATGCAGGACTGTGCCCAGCACCCGTTCTCAGGGAGCACCCAGCCCCACGGTCCCCTGCTCCCTCACCGCCCTTGGCCAGCCCCCTCACTCCCCACAGCCTCTTCCTCCAGTGTTTGGCCTGGTACACAGTAGTGCTCAATAAATGCTTTCCTCTAAGAGCCTTAAGAGGGAGTTACCAGGAGAAAGACGGGGAATCTCAGAGAAGGCAAGCAGCCGCCCTGAGGTCGCACAGCATGCCCACAGACAGACCTTGGTGTAGAGCGCTGACCTGGTGTGGGGCAGGGGGCCAGGAGGGAGGGGTGTCCACAGCCCCCTGCTAGACCTCTCCAGGCCAGGAAGGGAGCCGCCCCCCTCCTCCAGTGGGGAGCCCTGCCTGCGGCCTCCCAGGATGCCATTTCTGGGCCTCCAGCAAATGCGACAGTCTGGGAACAGAGCCTGCTTGAGTCACAGGTGGCTGAGCTGACGCCAAGCCACCGTCGAAGCCGCTGGGAGGACACAGTGGGCAGGGAGGGCTGGGGGTGACAGGCCAGGACCCCCAGGCAGCCAGGCCCGCCTCCTGCCCCGCACTTGGGACAAACAGCATCTCTGAGCCCAGTGTGCTCGTCTGTGAAACAGAAATAGTAAGTGTCCGCCGGGAGGTGGTGAGTGCGGGGGGAGCCCGGGACCCACGTTAGAGGGGCCGAGCACGTGGTGAGCGCTCCGTAATCCCAGCTGGCGATGGCGGCACCGCGGGGGACGCCCCCCATGTCCTCTGCCCGTGGCCCTCACTCTGCAGCAACGTCCGCTTCCCTGGCCGGCTGCCGCCAAATGGGGCAGTGCTTGCTGCGTGCGGGCTGATGCTAGACAAACCCAGTCCCGGGGGTCAGGACACCCCCACTTCCGGCCTCATTCCACCTGGGAGCCACAGCTTCGAAGCCTGGGAGTAATATCTGCACCCCGACATTCCGTGATTCCATGATAGGGTGTCTGCTCCAAAGATGACTTTCATAGATGGCGGTGGGCCACCTCCTAACTTGAGGTCACAAGCATGGGGGCGCCCATGGCGGGTAAAAGTGAAAGACACGTTGTTCCCACATTCACCTCTGAGCACTTGCTCACTGTAGTGTGCCAGACCCAGGGCACAGCAGAGAGAAAGCCCAGTGAGACACACACGCTGGCTGGGGAAGGGAAGGGCATTCCAGGCATAGGGAACAGTAAATGCAAGGCCCCGTGACGGACAGGCCAGGGTGTCTGAGGAAGAGCAGGGGGCCCTCAGCCCTACCGGAGCTCCGACAGGATCCGGGGTGAGTAGGGAGCCATGGCCCAGGGGTGAAGCTCCCTCTGGCCCACGTGGGGTTGGGGGCCTGGAGGGCGGGTGTCCTGGTGCCCAGTGGGGCCTGGACTGGGGTCAGGTCCCCGAGGGGCGCGGACAGGAAGCCCCGCGTTCCCTGCCCCACAGCCTCTGCAGACCCACCAAGGCCATGGCCGAGGGGGTCCCAGCCCGGTGCCAAGGAGGGCTGGTGCACACAAACGGCCCGCGCTCCCGACACCTGCGTGCACGTGGCCCGCGCGGCCCTCACCCCTCACACCTGCAGCCCGGGCACTGGGCATCCCTGGCCAGGCCGCGCGCACGGCCCAGCGCAGCCCCGCGCGCCCGCCACCCCGCGCTCCGGGGAGGGCGGCGGCGCGCGCACGGCGGCCCGGGAGGCGGCGGCGGCGGCTGCTGTGTCGGCCCCGGGCGGCCCCCACGCCGCAGCCCGCGCCGTGTCTGCGCCGGAGCCGCCCAGGTGAGTGGCCGCCGCAGCCTTCGCGACCCCGTTCCGCCCGCGACCCGCAGCCCCCAGCGCCCCCATCTTCGCCCAGGGACTGGCCCCGCGCGCCTCTCCCGGGCACAGACCCCTTGCCAAGCCCCCACGCTCCCCCTGGAAACTTTGGGGGCCACCTCCCGCTGGGCCCCCCACCCCTCTCCTGCGGCGCCCAGGAGCAGAGAGCCAGGTGGGCGTCTCTGGGGCAGTGGGGACCCCCTGGGGGCTGCGTCCCCTTCCATGCAGAGGAAGAGGCACTGGCTGGGTCTGGGGGGTGGCGGCCAGCGGGGATGGAGGCTTCCTTCCCGCAGAACGGTCTGCTCCAGCCTGGGGGCATTTGGAGTCCGCGCCAGGACCTGCTCCATCCCTGGACCTGGGGACAGCTTAGCCTGTCCGGGAGGGATTTGGGGGTGCAGGACTGAGCCCCCCGCACTGAGGGCCTGTGTCCAAACAGCACCAAAGATGGGGTGAGGGGCTTCTCTGCATTGCCTGGGGCAGGTCTTGGGTGCCTCCTGGCCCCTGGGGCCTGTGGTGGGGGGCACTGAACCCCATTCAACAAGTTGGGGTACTGGGGGCAGCACTTTGTACCTTGGTCTGAGCACAAGAAAAGACCTGTTCCTCATTTTGGACACAGCCTTTGAACTGGGTTTTCAACCTGTGCCCTGGGCATGGAAGATGCAGGTGCCCCACCTCCCAGTTCTGAGGATTCAGAACTTCTGGGGATTTGGGGCCTGAAACCTGCATTTTTAGCCAGCAGCCCCTGGTGACTCCCTGTGGGCACAGAGATGGTGGGAACCTCTTGCTTCTGGTGGGGGGGGCGGGAAGGGGGCATCTGACGTGATGGGGCACCAGGAAAGGGGACATCTGGGACTGGCTGCAGCTGTGGGGGGGGTCTTTCAGGGCCGGCAGTGCCATGAGATGCGGAGCAGCCCCTGAGGGCTCCCTGGAGGAGGCGTGCAAGCTGGAAAGATGTGGCACGCTCGTGACAGAGGTGGGGGACGCAGGGTCTCAAGGTGGATGAGGACGGGGACACTGTGTGCGGGAGGGGGGAGGGGGTTGTTCTGGTCAGGAGTCTGGGCCGTGGGCTGAGGGCAGACGGCCACCCAGCTGTGGGGCCCGGGCTCGGAAGGGCTACCCCCAGCCTTCTCCTCCTGCTCTTGCATTCCCCGTGCCAGCTGGTGACTCCAGCAAAGGACAGCCAGCTCCAGTTTGAGAGGGAAATGAGCCCCAGGTGAGGGGGAACAGGCAGGTGTGCATAGCCGCGCAGTCCTTGGGGGCGCCAGCATCGCCGTCGTTGTGCTTACAGAGCTCTGCCTTGCACCCGCTCGGCCCCAGGGAGCTCATCCGCAGGATGGGAGTGCTGCTTCTGGGCACCCCCAGGCTGAGCCGGGGAGCTGACGTGCCTCGCCGCGTGGGGGTAGAAAGCAGATCCGAGGCGGGCAGCAGCTTGATGGCTGTTCCACGGTGCTGTCATTCCTGGGCGCCCCTGAGTCACCGCCTAGTCACCAGGTAGAGAGACTCTCAGCTCTAAGCAAAGCTTGTCCCGGTGGGTCTGAGCACGCCACCCACCACCACGTGTCAATCCCGGGCCTCGGAATGGCGGCCTTCACCCTCCCATAGGGCTCTGGCATTTAGTGAAAAGGCGTTGGCATCAGGCCTGGCTTCAAATGTTGACTCTCAAGCCTGGTGAGGTCAGGTGAGCTGGAGCCCACTCAGACCCCAGTCTCTGTTTCTCCAAATGGGCTTCATTATTCCCACGCGGGACAGTGTGCTGTGGGCGTTCAGAAAGTCATCCCAGATGCAGAGGCCTCACCTGCCGAGGGCGGGCAACAGCCTCGTCGCACAGGCTGGTGAGGAAAGTGGGTCAGGGGGCCCCCAGTGCCCCCAAGGGTTAACAGGGACTAACAGCAGAGAGAGGCTAATTAGGGCTTCATTAACTTGTAATGGATGAAAGCCCAGGAGGACCCAGATCTAGGGCAGAGGGCATACCAGCCCTGAGGGTGGTCAGCAGCGTGGCCCGAAAGCGGGCCTCGGAGGGCAAGGTACCGACTGTGACTGGACCCCTCTCCCAAGTGCCCTCTCCCTCCGCCGCCCTGCCTGCGGGCATAGCTGCCTTCTCCGGGGGGGCCTTGCATGCCCTGGCCTGGCTGGGATGGGAGGGTGTGTCCCACGTGGCCAGCGAGGGAGAAGGCTGGCTCAGAAGAGCAGGAGGGGACTGGGGGCCCCGGCTGCCTCGGTTGGAGGGGAGGGCCCGGTACCCCAAACCACGTTCTGCCTGCCCCTTGGGTTGGCAGCTTTGTGACAATTAGTTCCAGATAACCTGGGAAGAGGGGAGGAGGGGACCCCATTTCCCAGGTCCGGGCGTGATGGGCAGATTTCAGAGCCCCCGCCAGGCAGGTCCCTGCGCATCAGCTGATGATAATGGCAGACCCCCGTGGAGAGCTGGGCCCCTTCCACCTTCCCAGACCCGGGCAGCAGGTCCCAGCCCCGTGGAGGCCTCAGCACCCCCTCTGCAGGACGTCAGACCCTGCACGAGTTTCCTAGGGCCACTGTAACAAACCCCCACAAACCATGCAAACAATGTTCTCACAGTTCTGGGGTCAGAAGTCCGACTGGGTTTCACGGGCTAATTCCAGGCGGGCAGGGCCGGCTCCTCCGGGGACCCCGGGAGAACCGTGACCTCTTCCAGCTTCTAGAGGCGCTGCCGCCTCGGCTCGGGTCCCCCTCCTCCGTCTGCACGGCCGTCTCTCTGACCCTGACCTCCTGCCCACCTCATAGGGACCTTGTGAGGACCCTGGACCCCGGGAACCCAGGGCCACCCCCATCTCGAGGCCAGCTCATAAACATGCTTTGTTTCACCAGCAAATATGACCCCCTTGCCACATAAGGGGACTTTCACAGGTTCCAGGGATGACGACATGGTTCTCTTTGGGCCCCAGGCCACAGCATCCCTGTTATCTTCCCCATGGCCCTGCCCACATGTGGCCCCTACTTACATTCCTATGACCAGAATGGCAGGACTTTTGTCTGTCCTGTTGAAAGATGTTTCTCTCAAGAACCAGAAGAGCCGCTGGCATGCAGCAGGGTCTCACTAAATGCTTGTTGAATGCACACACGCATGGGCACTTGGCCAGGAGCAGAACAGGGCCAGGATTCAGGGCTCTGGATACCAACCAGCACCCAGTGGAGACTTTTCCAGAAGAATCCGGCTGACAGAGTACCTTCTCTGCTGACCTCCCGGGGCCCCCGGGGGAGCCGGCCCTGCCTGCCTGGATTTAGCCCGTGAAACCCAAGTCGGACTTCTGACCCCAGAACTGTAAGAGCATCGTTGGCGTGATTTGTGGGGGTTTGTTACAGGGGGTCTGAGACCCTTTTGCAGAAGAGGAAACTGAGGCTCAGGGCATTCAAGGTCTCTGCCCAAGGCAGTCAGGAACGGGGGTGAGTGGGGGACCCAGACGTTCCTGGCCTGGCCCCGGAGTCGTGCTGACCCTCGGCTGCGTTCGCTGGATATCACTGGGCCCTCCCAGCAGCTCTGCGTGTCGGGGCGGAGAGAGGAATGAGGTGGCCTCCAACCGTGACAAGACGTTTTAGCCTCAGGGGAGGTAGGGGGACGGGGGTGAGCACACAGAACAGGACGGTCCGAACTGCACGTCAGATGTGTCCTGCTCTTGTTCACAACCCCCCATGGCTCTGCATCACCCTCAGGATCAAGTCCGAGCAGCCCGACGGGGCACAAGCCCCGTGAGCTCCCTCCCCTGCCGACCCAGCTCCCCTCCCGACCTCAGACACACGCCGGGCCGCCGGCCTCTCTTCCTGCTCCTCAGACCACCAAACGTTCCCACCCTGGGGCCTTTGCCCCCCGGGTCCCTCCACCCGGAACAGTGTTTCCCAGATTCACATCTAGCTGACCCCCGCCCACGACGCAGGTCTCAGCCCAGACAGTGCCCCCGGCCACGCCGGACAGAGCATCAGACCATGACGGACCCCCACTGCACACACGAGCAACTTCGTGTTTGGGTGAGTCTTGTCTGCTTGTCCCCCTAACACGGGGCCCAGTGAGATGCCAGACGCAGAAGGCCACATGGTGTGACGCCATTTCTGGGACATGTCCACGACAGGCAGATCCAGACAGGACGTGGGCTCGTGGTCATCAGCGGCTGCGGAGGGGTGGAGAGTGACTGCTCATGGGGACGGGGTTTCTTTTGGGTGATGAAATGTTCTGGAATTAGAGGTAAGGGGCCGCAGCTCTGTGGGATACCCTAAAAGGCACCAAATTGAACACGTGAAATGGGAAAAATGCCCCGCGAGGCCCAGTGTCCCCGGGGCCTGGCACGCCAGCTTCCCCACCGGGAAAGGGAGACGTGGGGGTGAGGGGCATGGGGTGCCTACCACGCTCAGCACAGGAGGCCCTTGATCCACACTGGCCAGTCTTATCTGCACAGTGGGGCCTCTGTGGGTGGTGGGGACGGCCGACCCCAAGCCCGAGGCACCCTCAGCACAGGAAGGAGGCGCCAGGCCATGACGAGGAGATGCAGGCCCAGGCCGGACCCAGGGCTTGTCCGTGCAACCACAGGCTTACTGACCGGGGCTTTCTGCGCGTAGGGAGAGGGCACCACATCTCTGGCCTCACAGTGCCCCCTGGCTAGCACAGAGCGGGCTCCTGGGACTGCAGAGTGGCCAGAAGTCAGGGTTCCATGGAGGATGGGGGTCCCACTGACCCTGGGAGAGCCGAGGGGTGAGGTTGGGACATGGGGACTCTTGGGCCCCTGGACTGGGGCTCAGGGGAGACGTGGTTGGGACACAAAATCAAGTCAGTGACGATCTGTTTAGTCCTGGGAGGATGGGAGGAAAGGCCCCAGGTGGGTGGCAGGTCCCTGCAGGGAAAGGGAAGGGACGCAACTGCCCCGGGGTGTGTCATCCCCCACAAGGCTGCCTCAAGGAGAAGGGAAGGGGGCAGAGAAAGGTGGAGAATCCGCACATCCTGCCCACGCATTCGCCTGACCGCCTGGCACGGTCCTGCGGACTGGGCTTTGCCTGCACTGTGCCCTTCCCCGGGTCTGCCCTTCCCCGGCCAGAGGAGCCACTGACCCTCGGGCGTCCTTTGGGGAATCGGGCCCAGTGCTCCGTAACATAGCCTTGGGGAGGCAAGACTGGGCTCCAGACCCCCAGCCTACTCGGGCACGGGGGTCCCAGGCAGTTCAGGCTTCCAGCGAGGGAGGCAGGCCCAGAGAGGGTCCCGCACCTGCTCGGGGTGCCCAGCCCCTTGTCACCTAAGGGCACTCAGCACCTCAGCGGTAGGCCTCAAGGCCACTCCCCCCAACCCGGCCCCGCGGAGGAGATGCCGATGCCGGGCCTGAGGGGCGGTGAGAGCTGACGAACTGGGTCACGGCGTGAGGGGCCCGCTGGACGCCGTAGCCCTGCTGTCCTCATCTGGGGAGTAATCATAGTGGGAGAGCTTGGGGACGCCCCAGGGCCTGCCTTCCCTTTGGCAGGGATGCCCAGAGAGGGTGTGCTTCTGGCAGGCGTCACACAGCACGTGGGCACTGTGGTCTCTGCCAGCCTTCCTGTGCCCACATCATGGTAGCTGGGCCCTGCCGCCCCTGACCTTTTGTCATTTGAGGACTCCCTTCCTGATGGTGTCCTCATCCATGCTCTATGGCAACCTTTTTTTAAAAATTCTTTCCCACTTAAACAACTTAACATTATGAAAAGTTCCTCTTCATCTTTCAGTCCCCAGCGCCCGCCCGGGTTCCTGGCCCGTGCTGCCCGGTCCCACCTCCTGGCATTTGCCTCTGCTGTGCACCCACCCCGGCCTCCGGGCTGCCCTTCCAGCCGCCATATGCTCAGCTGTCTGTTTCACCCCCTTCACTTACCGCCACCCAGACGGGAGGGGGTGTATTTATTTAACTTGTTAATTAGCCATTGTCTCCAAGAAAGCTAGCTCCTCCTCTTCTGCACTCTGTGTCCCCAGGACCTAGAAAACGCTCGACCCTGAGTAAATGTTTGTTGAGTGACTGACAGATGGAACTGGTGAACGAGGGGAAACCCACCTTACAGCGTCTCCAGAGGTAACGATGACAACAGGTCCCACAAAGACAACTGTTTTAAATTCTAGCTGGATGAGCTGCTGGCCTCACCCCCTCAGGACTCTCTCCTGCTGCCCCCGCTGTGCTCTGTGAACCCAAGCAGGTCACTTGAGTTGCTGTGGGCCTCAGTGTTCTCCTCTGTAAAGTGGGAGGGACAGTGGGGACCCCCCCCCACCGTGAGGCTACTGTGGGAATTCAGTGGGACCATCCAAGCCGGGTGCTTGCCTCAGGGCTGGACCAGAGTGGGGTCTATGGACGTCTGCCCCACGGTAATGATGGAGTCTACAGTCCAGAAGAGATCTCAGCATGCAGCAGGGTTTAAATGGCATTTCAGAGAAGCTAGGGTGGGGACTTTAGTACGGAGAGTAACTAGGGACATGGGGGTGAGACGCAAATAAAGTCAGGGAGAGGGCCGTGCGCAGGGAAGTTGTCTCAGGTGTTGAGCACAGTACCTGCAAAGATCCTGGGGCAGGACTACTGGGCCTGGTGTGCCGGAGGCACGGTGAGGAGGCTGGTGTGGCTGGAGCAGAGTGAGGGGTGCCGACGAGGGAAGGGGGGCCTCACGGAGGACGCTGAGTTTTATTCTAGGGGCGTGAAATTCTCTCCTGCATAACAAACCATAAACAAACCTGCGTCTTTGTCCCCACAGGGTGTCTGTGTTTGGGGGCTCAACAATACAGCCATTTCTCCCTTGGGGCAGAGCCTGGCGGTCCCAGCTCTGCCAGAGCAGGCTCCTGAGGCCTGTCCCCCCTTCCTGGGGTGACAGTCATCCCTTGACCATAGGGAGTGGCACCAGCCAGGACAGGGAGCTGGGAGTGACCTCAGAGCCAGGGACAGGTTTAAGGAAGTTGCCGGAGGTGTGAGATGGGAGGCTGAACCGGCTGAACTCTGCTCTGACCACCTCCTGGGACACAGCCTCTCCATGGGGTGCAGGGAAGCCACCTGGGAGAGAGCGACCTGGAAAAGCAGCCTCCGAAGGGAGTTTGCTTCGGGGAAGGATTATGTTCCCTGAAATGCCAGGTTGGGATTAAGGACAAGGGTCGTGGGAGGAAACAACCGCTGGCTCTGACCCCTGCCTGCAGCCTCCCTGCTGGCTCCCCAGCTGGGGTCAGGGAGCTGAGATGGACGACATCTCGGAGACCAGGGTCCCTTCAGTTTCCTTGTGGTGTGACCACAGTCTCAGCTACGGTCACTCCCTTCCCACCACTCACTGCGCTGTTCTGTGTGCTGTGTGAATTCCTGGGCAGTTTTTAGGCATGTGTGTTTATGTGCCCACCCAAACCTAGAATTTACTTTGGCGTTTCATTTTATTTTGCCACAAAATAGGATTGTGCTGTCTGTAATTGCTCGACAACCTTGATCGCTTCACCCTCCCACCCCCATCTAACTGTATCTCAGTTGTCTTTCCTTGTGGGCACATTCAGATTTCCCAGAATTCCACAATAACCATGGATCATGGCATATTTGTTCCCCTATTGATGGACACTTAGGTTAGTTCTGTCTTCCTCCATATGACTAGGTCTTAGCTGTCTTTATTGATACATACGAATGTTCTTGATCCCAGTTTATTCAACTGATACCCTACTGATGGACAGATAGGTTAGTTCCAGCTTTTTGCTGTTTCAAACCTGTTTGTTGATGCCACTCTGCTCCCGGGCATGAGTTTTTCCTCAAGGATACAAAAGACAGAAATGTATTCTCTCTCTGTTCTGGAGGTCAGAAGTCTGAGATCAAGGTGTGTCTCTGAGCCATGCTCCGTCCAGAGGCTCCAGCGGAGGGTCCTTCCTGCCTCTTCCAGCTTCTGGAGGCTCTCAGCAGTCCTTGGCTCCATCTCTTGCATGGCCTCACTCCCTGTGTGTGTGTGTGTGTGTGTGTGTGTCCAAATCTCCCTCGTGACAAGGACACCAGTCATTGGACTTAGGACCTGCCTCATATAACCTCACTTTAACTAATGATACCTGCAAAGGCCTTATTTCCAAACAAAACCCCATGCATAGGTGCTGGGGTTAGGGGTTGAATATAGCATTTTAGGGGACATGATTTGACCCGCTACAGGGTCTCAGCTCAAAATGGCACCTTTCCTGGCCTGGAGCCACCCTGAACTGACCCTGATAACCCTGATCATCCATCTACGCTGCTTTCTGCCAGCACCTTGCACCTTGCGCCCTGTTCTCGTTGCTTGTGTTGATTGAACACATCGATGTTCACCAAGTAGGTCTCAGGCACAGTTAAAGGGAACGTGCTGGAGACAAAGACCTTGAGAAGCTCACAGTGCAGCTGGACAAGACGATGAACAGGGTTTTAAGATACAGCACAGCGTCCCAGGGGTTGGGCCTGTGCAGGTGCATTGACAGGGTCACAGGGTCGTGGGTAGCAGACCTGGCGAGACCGCTGTGGGGAGGGGGCACATTTAGACCACCCGTGTCCCCACTCAGCGGACGTGAGCCCCAGGAGGGCAGGAGCTCCACCTGCCCTGTTCTTCCACGTAGCCAGAGCCTGGTAGACAGTAGGCACTCAGTAAGTAGGGGCTTGGTACCAGAAATGTTTACATCGTATGTGTATGGTTCTTCTCAAGCCAATAAATGCCATCTTTCGCCATTTTTAAAATCGAGATAAAATTCACCCTTTTAGAGTGTACAATTCAGTGGGTTTTAGTATATTTACAAGGTTAAATACCACCATCACCTCTAATTCCAGAACATTCCATCCCCCCAAAAGCAGCCCTGTCCCCATGAGCAGTCACCCCACCCTCCCCAGCCCCCGGCGCCCACGAGCCCACGCTCTCTCTGTGGATCGGCCTGCTGTGGCCGTGTCCCAGGAATGCGGTCGCGCCATGTGGCCCGAGTGTCCGGCATCTCACCGAGCACCGTGGTCAGGGCCCGCCCACCTGTAGCGCGTGTCAGGACCTCACTCCTCGCGGCTGTGTGATGCTCCCCATGTGGACGGACGGTGTGTACCTACCCATGCACCCACCTATGGACATTTGCCCTGTTTCTTCTACTTTTTGGCTGGCTGACTCCTGCTGCCCTGGACACGCACTTGGGCAGCTTTTATGTGGACTTTGTGTTCAGTTCCCTTGGGGGGACCCCAGGAGCGGATAAACGGCGGATAAACGCTTCCTGGGCACGCTGCTGGGGCGGGGGGCGCGTCGCCGGTGCTCACGGTGCTCCCGCCCACAGGTGCCCACGAGGATGGTGGCGCGGCCCTAGGCCCAGGCTGCCGACCATGACCTGCTGGCTGCGCGTCCTGAGCCTGCAGCTCTTGCTTCTGCCCGCGGCCCCGCCCCCGGCGGGGGGCTGCCCGGCCCGCTGCGAGTGCACCGCGACTACGCGCGCCGTGGCGTGTCCGCGCCGCCGGCTGACCGCGGTCCCCGACGGCATCCCGGCCGAGACACGCCTGCTGGAGCTCAGCCACAACCGCCTCCGCTGCCTGAACCCGGGCGACCTGGCTGCCCTGCCGCTGCTGGAGGAGCTGGACCTGAGCGAGAACGCCATCGCGCGCGTGGAGCCCGGCGCCTTCGCCAACCTGCCGCGCCTGCGTGTCCTGCGCCTGCGCGGCAACCTGCTCCAGCTCCTCCCACCCGGGGTCTTCACGCGCCTGGACAACCTCACGCTGCTGGACCTGAGCGAAAACAAGCTGGTCATCCTGCTGGACTACACCTTCCAGGACCTGCGCAGCCTGCGCCGGCTCGAGGTGGGCGACAACGACCTGGTGTTCATCTCGCGCCGGGCCTTCGCGGGGCTGCTGGCGCTGGAGGAGCTGACCCTGGAGCGCTGCAACCTCACGGCGCTGTCAGGAGAGTCGCTGGGCCACCTGCGCGGCCTGGGCGCGCTGCGGCTGCGGCACCTGGCCATCGCTGCCCTGGAGGACCAGAACTTCCGCAGGCTCCCGGGGCTGCTGCACCTGGAGATCGACAACTGGCCACTGCTGGGGGAGGTGGCCGCCGGCAGCCTGCAGGGGCTCAACCTGACCTCGCTGTCCGTCACGCACACCAACATCTCCGCCGTGCCGGCCGCAGCGCTGCGCCACCAGGCCCACCTCACCTGCCTCAACCTGTCTCACAACCCCATCAGCACGGTGCCGCGCGGATCCTTCCGCGACCTGGTCCGCCTGCGCGAGCTGCACCTGGCCGGCGCCCTCCTCGCCGTGGTGGAGCCGCAGGCCTTCCTGGGGCTGCGGCAGATCCGCCTGCTCAACGTCTCCGACAACCTGCTCTCCACGCTGGAGGAGAGCACCTTCCACTCGGTCAACACGCTGGAGACGCTGCGCGTGGACGGGAACCCGCTGGCCTGCGACTGTCGTCTGCTGTGGATCGTGCAGCGCCGCAAGACCCTCAACTTCGACGGGCGGCTGCCCGCCTGCGCCACCCCGGCCGAAGTCCGCGGCGACGCGCTACGCCACCTGCCCGACTCCGCGCTCTTCGAGTACTTCGTGTGCCGCAAGCCCAAGATCCGCGAGCGGCGGCTGCAGCGCGTCACGGCCGCGGCCGGCGAGGACGTGCGCTTCCAGTGCCGCGCCGAGGGCGAGCCGGCGCCCACCGTGGCCTGGGTGACGCCGCGGCACCACGCGGTGACAGCCGCCAGCGCGGGGCGCGCGCGCGTGCTGCCCGGAGGCACGCTGGAGATCCGGGACGCGCGGCCGCAGGACAGCGGCACGTACACATGCGTGGCCAGCAACGCGGGCGGCAACGACAGCTACTTCGCTGCGCTGACAGTGCAGCCGGAACCGGTGGCCAACCGGACCCCGGGCGAGGCCCGCAACGAGACGCAGGCGGCCGCCCGCTTCCCGCTGGACCTCACCACCATCCTGGTGTCCACTGCCATGGGCTGCATCACCTTCCTGGGCGTCGTCCTCTTCTGCTTCCTGCTGCTCTTCGTGTGGAGCCGCGGCCGCGGGCAGCACAAGAACAGCTTCTCGGTGGAGTATTCCTTCCGCAAGGTAGACGGCCCGGCCGTGGCGGCCGGCCAGGGCGGCTCCCGCAAGTTCAACATGAAGATGATCTGAGCGTCAGGGAGGACCGCGTCTCCACCTGCTCCGGCCCCTCTCTGGTCCTTCTGGCGACCACCTATGCATTTCCAGGGGGGGTGGCTGCAGGCCGGCTCCTGGCAGGACTTCCCCTTTTTTGTAGAGACCCAACCACAGGACTGTTTTTTCATTAGGATGCACCTTTTACAGAGTTTCTCAAGCGTTTTCTAAAGGTTTCACCCTGTCTTCCTGCCCCTGGTGCGATGGCTGAGCTGGGTGGGCTCAGAGACCCGAGGGTCCTCAGCACATGCAGTTCACACCGGGGAAGCCCACAGCTGCTCCCCTGCCCGACACAGCCCCCACCTGGGGGAGGTGGTCTACACCCAGGACCCACAGAAGGCAGTCCAGCTGCCAGGGCAGGGCACAGGAAAGTGGGTGCCGTTCGCACCTGGACGCCCCAAGCCTCACACCTAGGTGACACTTGCGGGTGCCAGAGCTCACCAGGGGTACGCAGGGCAAAGCTCACACTTGGGACAAGCAGTTCACGCCGGAGTCACACACAGCTCACACTCGAGACACGCATCAATCACACCCAGCACACACTCAGCTCACGTCTGGAGCCCTGAGCTCACACACAGCTCCTGCTCAATAGCTGTTTCTGGGGGGGCCTCGGGGCTGGGCTACCGTCTTGATCAGCGGATCGGATTCACCCTGAGGGGGCCCAACATGTGTGAGGTTCCCAACATGCTAGCCCACACTCCTGCCCCCAGACTCCATCCCACCAGGACCCGCTGGCCCTCAGGACAGGCTGCCCATGAGGAGGAGCCATTCCCCCAGCTTCTCCCAGCCCCGTCAGAGCAGCCACTTTGCTCACTGGCCCCGGGACCACGGCTTTTGGGGTGTCTCCCTCTAGCCGGCCAGCTGGAGTGACCTTTGATCCTAAGTCTACCCCACTCTAGCATCACACGAGTTCCTAGCACAGGCCCCAAAGGCCCAGCCCGGTGACCCACGGTGCACGTGGAGAGTGAGATCCAGTTTGTGGGAGGTTCTCAGGGTCCCTCTTATTTGCACTGCAGGGGCAGCAGTGGGGAGCAAGTTGGGCTATAAGGAGGCCTGGGCCTGGGTCTTTGGGAGGTGACAGGGCACCTTGGCCTCTGCAACTTTGGGGCAGATCTAGGGCCAAAGAGCCGGGGGTCACAGGCAGACTGTAACTCAGGTTAAGAAAGTTTCCCCAAGGTCACTGCACCATTGCTCGACAGGTAGTGAGTTTCTCATCACTGGAGGTGACCGGGCAGGAGCTGTTGCAGAAATACACAGACAGCAGAGAGGAACGGGCCATGACTCTGCCTTCCCCAGCTTGATTATTGCCCCCACACTCCACCTCACCCAAATGACAGGGCATCCTTGGGATGAAGGGGCCCGGGAAACATGGGGCTGGGCCTAGGCCAGTAAGGAACTTGGCCACCAATGAGGAGATTAGGACAGTATTCTCAAGAACCTTGTAAGGAGGCTCAAAACCAGCTCTGTTCCTGCCGAGCTATGCCCAGCTATGTAATTTCAGCTGGTGACTGCCACTAGGACCATCGGTGTCTTCATCTGTGAAATGGGTCTGGGGTCAAGTACATTGCTGCATGTAGAGAAGACAGGCCCACAGATGGGCTTGATGGTCGGTTCAGATCCTGGATCCCTCAAGACCGTTCTGAGATGAGCCAGAGGGAAAGCTGGGTTAACCTCATAGGTTTTGAGCAAAGGATTCAGACAGAACTCCAGAGGGAACATGGGCTGCTCTCCCTGGAAGGTCCTCCTGCCCCAGTGATATGCACCTGGGCCAGCAGGGCCACATGGCAGGCTGTGACCACACCCAAGCCCCACTCAGGGTGGGTCAGGAGGGCAGAAAAGGGGGTCCTGCAACCTCAAACTCCACCCAAATTGGGCAGAACCCACTAGGTTGGCCTCTTAGCATCCTCCTGACCTTGGTTGCCATGGCAACACCGAGGGCCCCCCCAAAATGACATCCAAGTGCCTTTAGTGAGATCAAAGATGGGAGGGGGTGCGTGCCCGCGGCATCAGGTCTCCCCGAATGTGAGCGTATCGGGATCCCCAGGCCCTCTGCCTGCCCCCAGCCCCAAATGAACCAAGACCCCCCCCAGCCCACCTGCCTGTATTTGGTTGGAACCCAATAAAAATGGAGCCGATTTAATAACAAACGTTAGGGTTTTTTAAAAGTCTCATGGGAGGAGTGGCGGCAGAAAGTAAGGCCACGGGGGGTGCGGGGTGCCTCGGGGGAGCTGCCCGGCTCTGGCCCCTAAGGCGACCCCGAGTCACAAAGCCTTTGTGGGGCGAGCACAGCCATGGGGACGGTCCGAGGCGGAGCTTCAGGAGCGCCCGTGCTGTTCCCTCGCCGCCTGCAGCAACCACCTTCACGCTGATGGCAGCCTGGAGCCCCCACTGTACAGGCGGGCAAACATGGGATGGAGGCTGTTCGCCCAGAGCCCCAGCGGGGGCGGGGTGGGGTCTGAGGGGTCAGAGAAACCCCTGCCCCAGGTCAGGCCGGGGCAGAACCGACGGCAGGGAGAAAGGCGGAACGAGACACAGGCCCCACGCCTCCCGCTGTGTCTCCTGGCAGCTTTTCCCTTCAGGCTGGGGGAGCTGTCCTCTTCTGAGGGGGTCCTGTCAGTCCCCTTGCCCCTGGAGAAGCAGGCAGGTTTTAATAAAGGGCTTTATCCTCATGCCAACGCCCACCGAGGGGCAGGGAAACAGAGTCGTGGAGCCTGATGTCAGAGCTTAAACGCCGCCGGTCCCTGAAGGCTTTTTCTGGAAGAAGGTGGACCAAGTCAGAGTGGTCAGAGGCCGTCATGGCCAAGAGCAGCCTCGCACTGACCACCCTACTGCCGCTCCCTGGGCCTCGGTTTCCCCACTTGAACCTGCCCCCGCCTGGTTTCAAAGAAGCTGGAGGGCAGGGCTGCTGAGGCTAGGGGCCTGCCCTCGGGGTCTACTCCCCTCTTCCTCCTGCAACAAAGGCAGGAGAAGCCACTGCCTCCGTGCCTCAGTTTCCCTGTCTGCAGGGGCTGCTCAAATCCCTGGTTCACACCAGGTGTAAGATCAGGATTCCCTGACTCCTGTCTTATTCTTGGGTACAGCTTAGGGGTCCTTCCTCGGCTGCCAAGGCCTAGCTGAAGGGGGACCCATCCCTGTTAGTGGCCAGAAACCCAAAGAGGGGCCCCTAAGAGGGGTATGGGGGGTGTTCCCCAAAAACACAGCACGGGGGGGTGCCTGCCATCCGCACATCCTGGGCCCAGGGGCACAGCGAACATCCCTGCCCCGATCCCCCACCAGGTGGGGCTAGGAGGGTGCGTGGGTCCCTGCGGCACGGACCTCCGCATGCTCACCTCTGGCCCTGGTGCAGACACACTTCCTGCGGATCTCCATCCTCTCCCAGGTCTGCCGAGCCAGGGCCCTCTCCTGGTGACTGACCCCCAAGCTGTGCAACTTCTCTCCCCCTCCCCATTCCTACCTGCCAGCTCCTGCTCAGGGGCTGTGACTCTGCCTGCCACAAAGACTGAGGGTGCTTGGCAGACGTCAGCTGGTCCTCCTTCTCTCCTTTCCCGCATGCCAGCTGCCCGCTACCCTGTCCAGTCCCGCATGGGAAAGTCCCCAGAGGTGTCTGTCACCCCGTGTCCAGTGTGGCCCCTCTGCCTGCCTCCCCAGCCAAATCTCTGCCCTCTGCAGGGCTGGGGCCGGGATGGGGCGAGGGAGGCGCTCACATTGGGCACAAAACATAAGAAAGTTTCCAGGACTTAGTCACCGAGATCAACATTCCATACACGAAATTAATTGGTGCCTCAAATCCATGAGGAACAAAATGCCAACCTTTTAAATAAAGACAGGATCTGATCTGCCCTGGCATGACCCTGCCTCACTCTCCATACCCAAATCCTGGCCCTGATTCCAATAAAACTTTATTTACAAAAACAGCCTACCAGCCATGGCCAGAATATGCCATTATATATATATTTCTTAAATATTGCTTGGGTAGGTGAGGACCAATGAGGACCATCACCGGGGCACCCAGCAATGACACCATAGAACTTTCACCCCAGCCTTGACCTGCTGTGTGACCCTGCAGGGACCCCCTACCTTCTCTGGGCTCACGGTCCCAAAGGGAAACAGAACAGGGTGGTGGGGAGAAATCCAGCATGAAATAGGCTCCACCATGTAGGGGTTTCTCGGCTCTTCTGCTACGTGCGGGGAGAGGCTGGGTTCGGAGGTGGGTGCCCTTCACGCCTCCGCACAGGTAGGGCAAGGCTCAAATCTCAAAACAGCCTCCCAGGCGCGAGCTTAAGCTAGAATCTCACATTGTCTTCCCTGGGTTTTCCACCACTCTTGATTATTTTCCATGCATGGTAATTATGTAGCAACCATTTTTTCCTAAATAAATGCATTCAGGAGGTGAGGGTTGGCAAGGGAGGTGATTCAATTATTTTTCAAGAAAAATCCAGCTGGCATGGCTCTTCTGAGGCAGCAAGCAGGAGCCACATTTTTTTATTTGCTGGAACACAGAGAAGGGTGGTGATTTACCCAATGTCACATAGCAGGTCAGAACAGAGCTGCTCAAAGAAGCAGTGCCTGCCCCGAGCAGAGGGTGCTGGGCTGGGCAGGAGGCAGGGGCCGTGCCTTGGGGGCCCCTCGGAGGGTCCTGAAGAAGGGGAAGTGGTTCTCCGGGAAGTGAAAGCTACAGAGGAAACAGTGCCTTCGCTGTGTTCCTGTCTAAGCAGTTGTTTGGGGTTCCCTGCCCTCGCCAAACGTGGGGACCCCAAAATGCCTGGCCCCCAGTGTAGCAGAGGCCACCGTGGCCACCTGCCCGAGTGCCCTCTGGGGCCTCAGCCCATCCTCTGTCGCCCACCCTGGAGCTCGGCCTCTCGGATCCCACCTTCCGCCGCGGCCCCCGCGCCGCCTGCCTGGAATGCCGGCCCACCTTTGAGGGCGGGAGGGGGAAATGATGCTTGTGGTGGCCTGAGGTCGGACAGTTGGGTGGCATTTCCGGCTGGCTGCCGGCGACAGGTCAGGCAGTCTCGGGAGGCAGGGGCTACAGCTCGTGGGGGTCCATCCCTAATGCCCTCCTGGCCCACAGTCACCACTCCTGAAGGTAGGGGGCTTGGAGGGGGCTCAGGAGGGGCCCTGGAGCAGGGAGGGGGCAGAAGTGGCAACTTTGGGGGGTTACGGTGACCTGGGATCTGGGTGGGGCGGGGCTGGGGCAATTGCAGGCTTGAGGGGGCTGAGGCTTACGCATGCATGCCAAGGGTCTCTGCTATCATCTACTGGTCCATGACCGTCAGCTGCTCCCCCAAAATGCCCACCCTCAAAGCTAGGCATTCTGTCCACGTCACAGACATACAGCGTCCTTCTCATTGCCCCTAATGTCTCACTGATGAGGAAAGGGCCCCAGAGAGGGCAAGAAAGTCTCTCAGGGGCACACAGCAGGGTCAGGGCCAGGCAAGAGGACACAGGCATGCCACACTGCCCTGCTCTCGCCCAGACCGCTGTGCGCCTTCCCATTGCCATCGAGGGCTCCCGGACACCCCGCATGCGCCCAGCCATGCATGCCCCTGGCTCTGATCTCCCCCGGGCGGCATGAGCAGCCCCAAGCCAGCCCCAGAGGCTCCGGGGCCCGTAACGCCCACTTGACAGACTCAGCCCACGCACAGCAACCTTGGTGAGCCGCCGGGAGGGGGCGCTGGCAGGGGCGGGAGGCCCGAGCCTGGGGTCACCATTTAAGAAACTCTCTGCCTAATGCTGACACGACTCAATTATATTGGCTTTGTTCCTGTCCATAATAAAACTCTGTTAAAAAAGGAAAAGCTGGGATCACCAGCTTGCAAAATGAGGAAATAAGATTTCAGAGGCAGGGGCACCCTGTCCAGAGCCCCTCAGGGAAATGGGACCACATGTGCCGGGCCGGGTGCTTCCAGGCCGCAGACTTTTCCCTCCTCTGAACATCAGCTTCCTCATACGTAACCTGGGTGGCATCTCTACTGGACAGGGGACAGGGCAGATGGGGTTTAGCATGATTTCCATGGCAGAGGTGGGGAAATGGTGGCTGAAGGTGGGGCAGGTGTCCATGGCCCCATGCTCTGCATGTGCCCTCCTCCCCTACCCCTTCCCCCACAGGTGAGGTCCGGGCCCACCTGCTACCCTGCAAGGCCTGCTGCCTCCGGACTTCTGGGTCCCTCTCGACTGATCTGCAGCCCACACCCCCACCCCTGCCCAAGAAGACCCTGGCTAGGACCCAGTCCCTGCCCACCCACAGGGCCCCCAACCCCAGCCCCACTCAAGCAGGCCAGTCCCAGAGGCCACTTCTGGAGTCCTGCAGTGTGGATCAGAGCCAGGCCAGCAACAAGGCCAGGCCAGTCTGTCCCCCTGCAGAGCTGCTTGTCACTTCACTCGATACCACCGAGACACGCCTCTCCTGGCATGACCTGCAGTCTCCAGGGGCCATGCATGCCACGCTGGAGGCCCGGCAGCTGGAGGGCCTCTGTGCCATGCGTGCCCGGCTCCATGCCTGGCTCCTGGGGGGCCACCTGGGCCCCTGTCGCCCCAGCCACAGCTTCTGCCTCCTGGAGAGCCGTCATGGAGGGCGGGGATGCCCTCTACTACCGCGTGGTGCACGTGGACGGGGAGGCATGGCACATCTTGGCTGCCAAGGTGAGCCCCACCACCTTGGAGGTTCCCCCTAGTTCCATGTTAGGCTTATTTCGCAATGGGAATTAACTCCGTCAGCCCCTGGAACCACGTCCCCACCAAAGTGTGGCCACCTGCATTTGAATCACCTGAGAGTTATAAAAAATCCCCACCCCACGCCTCTCAGGAGCCCAGGAACCTAACTCACTCCCAGAGAATTCTGGCTCTGGAAAGCCATTGAGTTCACCAGCCAAGCTGGCTGACAGCGACCACTTTAATCATAATAATTGACAACTGCCAAGGTCAGATGCATGGCCATTGCTGGGGGCACGTCACGGACTTGACAGAATGTGTATTATGGGCCCATTTTACAGATTGGAGCGTGGAGGGACTTAGTTGCTGGCCGTTTGTTCTCTAGCTGGCAGCTCTATCCTGGCTCCATCTCAGAGCCCTGGGGAGTCTGTTTTTTTTAAATGGGCATACTCAGAGCCCCAGCCCAGCAACTATGCTTTTTAATACCCCGCTAACATGATTCTAAGGTAATTCCCAGAGCTGAGGCTCTCCCAACCTTCTAGAAAGAGTTCTGCTGTCCAGTACTGCAGAGGAGGGCCATGTGTGATTTCTGGGCCCTTGAAATTGGGGCTGGTCCCCACTGAGATATGCTGAGTGTGGAATAGACACCAGATCTCAAACACTATCAGAAAATAATAATGCAAAACATCTCACTAATGTTTTTCATGTTGATGACCCCTGGCAGGAAAACATTTTGGATACATCAGGGTAAATACAATTTATTATGCAAATTATGTTCACCTGTTTCTTTTCACACTTTGTGGCTACTGGAAAATTTTAATTATGCCTGTGCCTGGCCTCCATTGTTTCTACTGGGCAGCCCAGCTCAGGCGCTTGGCTGAAATCTCCAGATCCTTTGCCAGGCTGGAAAGTTTGACCCCTAAATACTACCCTCTTCAATACAGTTGCCCTAAAATCATGTTGGTGGCTAACATCTGAATTAATATTTAACTCCCGCTCTGGAGACCATGCACCCTGCAAGCAGTCCTGGGGGCAGGCTGGGGGTGGGCAGAAAGGCTTCAGGGCAAATGGAGCCCTGAGTTCTGGCTGTGACGGCTGGGGGCTCCATGGTCAGGTCTGACAGCCCCTCCGACCCACAGGTGCCCAAGCCAGGAGCTGAGGACCCCCACCCGTGGGGCCTGGAGATGCAGGCCTTGCTGCCTCCACACTTCAACGTCCAGGGGCGGTATGGCCTGCTGCCCGAGCATGGACTGCCTCAGGCACCCTGGAGAGGCCCCACGGTGCTTGTAGCAGAGGTACCCGAGCGCACAGTGACCCAATGGCTGGCAGAAGAGGGCGCAAAGCAGCAGCCGGCGGAGTTCTCCTGGGCCGTGGCCCTGCTGATGCTGCAGCTGAGTACCGCCCTGCAGCGCCTGGAGGGGCGGGGCGCTGAGCTGGCCGAGCTGCGGCCTGAGAACCTGCTGCTGGCGGCGCCGCGGGGATGCGCAGCCAATGGGCCCCAGCGCCTGCTGCTGACCGACTTTGGCCGCGTCCGCCCAAGCTCCCCGGGCCCCCCAGGCGCCCACGCGCAGCAGACGGGCGGCCTGCTCCGGGTACTGCTCCGCCCCGCCTAGCCCTTGGCCACGCCCTTGGCCGCTGGCCTGGAGCGCCTGGGCCAGGCCCTCAGCGACCCGGGTGCGCAGTGCTCTACAGGCACTGTTCTGGGGGCCTGGGCGGGAGCCGCGCGGCCGGGGAGCACCGCTGGGGCACTGGCTGCAGGCACGCCGCTCACTGCTAGTCCTGCACCTGGCTGAGCGGGCCGCGGGCGGGGAGGTGCCCAGGTATCTGTGGAGGGACGAGTGAGCTTCTGTCCCCGGAGCTGGGCAAGCGGCCAGGCAAGAAGTTTCCCAAGGCCTGAGGTGGTTTCTCCCAGTTTTCCATTGCGGTTCCACCGTTTTATGCCCAGATTGCCCTACAGAGCGCAGCCGAGGCCAGAGACGGAAGGCGAGCCGCTCCTCTCCCACCCCGACTCCTGTGTGCGTCAAGGGCAGGGATTGTCTGTTCACTGCTGATCTCCGGCATCTAGCACACGGGCGCTCAACAAATGATCTTCTGAATGAACGTCCGCATAAAGGTGGTGGAATTTAATGTTCTTTTAAAACCATGGCAGGAAAACAAATCACTTCTGTGGGCCGATTGTGGCCCGCGACGATGCAGCTTTCAAGCCCTGGGAGATCATTGAATATTTCCGGTTCCCGCAAAGAGACCCTTACTCAGGACCTGAGGCCCCGCCCCCGCCCCGTTACGTCGACGCACGTGCCATGGCGACCCTTGGAGCGGCCCAGGCATGCGCACTTCGCTAGCACGAACGGGGAGGACACACGCGCGACCCGAAGGCCTTCCCGCCACACTCCGGAGGGGGCGTGCGGGGGGCCGATGGCGGAGGGAGCGGAGGAGGCCTCGGTACAGAGCGGTGGCGGTGGTGACTCGGGAGCCGCCGCGCCAGAACGGGGAGTGGCGCCCATTAAACCGCAGTGAGTCGCCGAGACAGGGGGAGAACCTCACGGGGCTTTCCCAGCACCCCTAGTGCGGCCCAAGAGGTGCATGCTGGTTGATGGGGCAGCGGCCCAGGGCTGGAAGTTCGCGAGCTTTCCTTTTTGGATCGTTGGTCCACCCACAGAATCAGCGGCGGTACCTGAGACCGTGCACGTTGGAGGCTGTCACATGCGGAAAGGATACCGCGGTGCATGCTGGGGTGGGCTGTGTTTGAGGCGAGGACCGCAGTGCGTGCTGGGACCGTAGTCCCAAAATATAGCGGGAATAGCGCATGTGCACCGCCGGCTAGCGTCAGTTACAGGCTAGGACTCGTGTCTCAGGCGAGTATCGCGAGGCATGCAGGGACTGGTAGGGCTGAAGGGCGTGCCGGGAAGTGTGGGATGTGGGCGCCCTTCCACCACCCCCTTGCAAGGTATGCTGGGGCGTGTAGTTTTACTTTAGGCGAACGGGCCTGATACCTGTAGTTTGGCTCAGCACTCTGGGCCGTGGGGACCCAGGGACAAGGTAGATCTTCAGTGTGGCCTGGACATGCGCCCGGACTGGCGGCTCGCCGGATCCAAGTAGTGAGCGCCCCAACAGGAGAAACATGTAAGTGGGGGCAAGTGTTCTCAGTCCCGTTGTCCAGCGTTCATTGAGTCTGAGCTCAGCAGAGGGACTCCCTCGGCAAGCCCTCCTTTCCCCTGCCTCCCTGCTGGCAGATTCCTCACCACCAAGAAGCAATTCCATGATTTTCTGGAAGTCAAAGGGCAGACGCCCCGCCGGGAAAGCGAGGCAGGAAACCCTGGTGGCAATGACCTGTCTGAGCCTGAGGCCAAGAGGACCCGACTGGAGGATGGGCACAATGAGGACAGGCCGTCGGGGGAGGCGGCCGAGCGCCAGGAGCAGCCGCAGGTTCAGAAGAAGGCCCGGGGCCGGAACAAGTGCCGGCCCCACGTGAAGCCCTCCCACTACGACAAGAACAGGCTCTGCCCCTCCCTGGTCCAGGTGAGCGTAGCCGTGGCTGTAAAGTCTGTGGGCCCTCAGTCTGAGCCTCTGTGTCCCCTGCTCAGTCCTCGAGATGAAGAGCGGAGGCTCAGTGAGGTTACCGACGTGCCCCAGGACACAGAGCCAGAGGGGCGGGGATCTGAGGTTCCCCCCCAGGTTGCTGGGCTCCCTCGGCCTTTCCTCTCCCCCCACTGCGTCCCTGCTTTCTTGCAGGAATCCGCCGCTAAGTGTTTCTTCGGCAACCGCTGCCGGTTCCTGCATGACGTGGGCTGCTACCTGGAGACCAAGCCGGCTGACCTGGGCCCGCGCTGTGTGCTCTATGAGACCTTCGGCAAGTGCCCCTATGGCGTAACCTGCCACTTTGCCGGTGCCCATCTGGGGCCCGAGGGGCAGAACCTAGTGCAGGAGCTGTTGGTCCAGGTCCCGCCGGTCCGCAACAGCCTGGACAAGGCCCTGCAGCTCCAGCTGCGGAAGCGCAAGATCCACTTTGAGCACGCCGAGCGGGCCCTGCACCAGCTGAGCAAAGGCCAGCTGCCAGGCTCCACCCCTGCTGCTGCGGTCCCCGAGCTCATGGGGAGTGAGGGTGCCCCAGGGCAGGACAGCTGTGCGGCCCAGCAGGTCCCTCTTGGGGCAGGCGCTGGTGCCCCTCCCGGCGACTCTGTGCACACCTGTGGGCCCCTGAGCGATGAGGACACGGTGAGACTGCGACCCTGTGAGAAGAAGCGGGTATGTGTCTTGGGTTTCCTGTCGAGGCTGCCGGTGGCATAGGGGGCAGAGGAGCTGAACAGACACTCCCAGCCGCAAAGAGTCGGGGCTAGGGTAGAGTGAGGCAGTGGGAAAGGCTTCCTGGCAGAGGGGCTGTTGGAACAGGGATTCTGATGGTTGAATAGAAAGTCTCCAGTAGAGGAGAATGTGGAGGATTAATTGACACTTGCAGAGGTACCGAGGAAAAGGGTGCTTGGCCCGGGAGACAGGGCAAGGCACGTGCTACAGTGAGGGGAGAAGGGAGGCCCGAGAGGGCTTGAAAGCGAGGGTCGGCAGCCAAGCCTCACTGCGGGTGTCTCTCCCTCCAGCTGGACATCAATGGCAGACTGTACCTGGCCCTGCTCACGACGGTAGGACTCACGTGGGCCAGGCTGGGTGGCGGCGGCACTGTCTCCTCATAGTGACCAGTGTCTGCCTCTGCCTGTGGGTCTTGGGACTGGGGTGGGTGTCCAGTGTCCCTGCCTGCCCTGCCCACAAGTGTGTGTGTCCCCTGCTGCCCCCAGTGTGGGAACCTGCCCTTCCGGTGAATCTGTAAGCGCTTTGGAGCTGACGTGACTTGTGGGGAGATGGCCGTGTGCACCAACCTGCTGCAGGGCCAGACATCCGAGTGGGTCCTACTCAAACGCCACCAGTGTGAGGACATCTTTGGTGTCCAGGCTGGTGCTGCCCCGAGGGAAGGAGGGAGGGAGGGAAGGAGATGGGGCTCTCAGCTGCCACGTTTCAGAGCAAGTTCAGGTATGACAAGGCCACTGCTGGTTCAAGTGCCCCCTTGTGGGCAGTGTCCAGGAAGGGACAGTCTGATCCGGCCCCTGACCTCTGCTCCGCCACCAGCCACAGCTTGAAGGTGCCTTCCCCGACAGCATGACCAAGTGTGCAGAGCTCCTGAACCGCACCATTGAGGTAGACTTTGTGGACATCAACGTCGGGTGCCCCATCGACCTCGTGTACAAGAAGGTAGTGGCCTGGGACCTGCCCTTGCACCACCTGGGCCTCTGGGCCTCGGTTTCCCTATCTGGGCAGCAAGGGTGGAGGGGTTCAGGCCCACCTCTCTCACTCCAGCTGCCCGTCTCTCCCAGGGCGGGGGCTGCGCCCTCATGAACCGCTTCACCAAGTTCCAGCAGATCGTGCGGGCGTGTCAGAGCTTTGTCACAGTGGCCGGTACCTCGGCCTTGTTTGTTCCCAGGGGCGGCTCTGCCAGGACAGGGACAGAGATGCCCGGGGTCACAGCTGCGCGGGAGGAGGGGCTGGGAATATCTACAGCTGTTTTGGGTCCAGGGCCGGAGCCCTCGGGCTGGACGGCTGCGTGAACGTAGCAGGGAGGGTTGGGGCTGTCCGTTTGGGGACTCAGACACTGACTGTACCCGCCCCGCAGCGGTGCCCTGCTCAAGCCGTGGCTGTTCATGGAGATCAAGGAGCAGCGGCACTGGGACATCTCGTCGGCCGAGCGCCTGGACATCCTGCGGGACTTCACGCACTACGGCCTGGAGCACTGGGGCTCGGACACGCAGGGCGTGGAGAAGACGCGCCGCTTCCTGCTCGAGTGGCTCTCCTTCCTGTGCAGGTGCGTGCGGGGCTGGTCCGGGTGGGGTTTGTGGGGACGCTGGCCCAACCTGTCCCCGCCCGTCTGCCCGCAGATACGTGCCCGTGGGCCTGCTGGAGCGGCTCCCGCAGAGGATCCATGAGCGGCCGCCCTGCTACCTGGGCCGCGACTACCTGGAGACGCTCATGGCCAGCCAGAAGGCCACCGACTGGATCCGCATCAGGTGCCCGGGGTGCCTTGGCCCTGGAGGTGGGGGCACCTGGGCACTGAGGGCCGTGGGGCGTGCTGGGCCCCGGCCTGACCGCGCCCCAACGTGCCCTCCTCACAGTGAGATGCTGCTGGGACCCGGACCACCCAGCTTCGTCTTTCTGCCAAAGCATAAGGCCAACGCGTACAAGTAGCTGTGGTGGCAGGTGCGGGGCGCCTGAGGGCCCAGCAGGAACCCCGGTGCTCGAGAAGACAATAAATTTTATTCTTTTAAAACCCAGGCTTTTCAGTGATTCTGAGGCTACCCCTTCCCCCCACCGGGACTTTTCCATCCACACCAGGGGACCTGTCCCCAACAGCTCATTTCCTGTTCTCATATGTTCACCAAAGTTCCAGCTGCCCCCATTGGCCCAGCCCCAGAGAGGCCCTGGCCACAGTCACCAGAGCTTGGGGGGGGGGGCCCTGGCCTCCATGAGTATGGGTCAGGATGGGCTGCCTGGAAGAAAGGGCCTTGGTGCCATGAGGCAGGCATTGCTGGCAGACCAGGCAGCGGACTGGGCCCAGAACCTGCCCCGCGCTTTGTGAGGTCTGCCCTTGGCTGCCCCGGTCTCCCGCCTCCCACCCCTACACGGAACCCCGCGAGTGGGTGGGCCCGCAGCCTGGAACCCGTTGCCAGAGTAACGGTAAACAGACCTCAGCAGGACTCAGGCCGTTCACTGGGTGGGCCGCCTGCACTCCTGCCTCTGCTCTCCCGGCCAGTCCCCCATGCAGCACCCCAAACCCTTCTACACACCCACAGGTTCCCAGGAAGGCTCAGGCCCCTGGGGCCTGGATGGCACCGAGGGGTCAGGCAGCCAGCCCGCTGCCGCCTGCGTGGAGTCTCTTCCCACTATGGGTACGAGTTAGGGGCCGGCGGGTGGCCTGACGGGGCGGGAGGCCAGGGCTGTGCCCGCCTACCTCAGGGCTGCCTGCTTTTTTTGTCCACAGGCTCCTCCGACTCGTACCACCCCCCAAACCTGGAGAAAGAAGTGTTTCTGGGCCCTCCCGCAGGTACTGGCCTCGCCCACATCCTTGAGGAGGACTGGAGTGGGCTGGTGGAGCAGGGCCCACCTTGCCTCCCGGGGCCTGTTCCTAGGCCGCTCCCGAGGGCAGGGCCTCTGTGCCCATCCCCCACAGGGGCCCCCCGCCAAGGTCTGTGTCCCTAAACAGGGCCCTGAAGGCAAGGCCTGTGTCTTTTGTCACCCCAGACAGATCCCCCCAAAGCCAGATGGGTCCCCAATATTCTCGCCCTGACTTGGGGTCCCCAGACAGGGCCCTAAAGCAAGGCCCAGGGCCCCAGACCCTGAGATGGGTCCCCAAGGGCAAGTCCTGTGTCCTTCCTCTCCAAGTGGGTCCCAAAGCCGGGCCCGTTGTCCCTATTCCTCAATGGGGGCCCAAAGGTGAGGCCTGTGCCCCCATTCCCAGACTGACCTCCAGAGCAGTTCCTAGGGTCCCTGACCCCTTAGTGGATCCCCAAGGCCAAGACTTACAGCCCTATCCCCTAAATGCACCCCAAAACCAGGCCCATGTTCCGTGTTCCCAAGACGACTCCCGTAGGTTTGGGCGGTGTCCCCCACACCACCGCCTCTCACGGTGCCCCTTCCTGGCCTGCAGGTTTCCAGATGGCACCCTGTGGGTGCTTCTTTGACCCCCGCATGTACCAAATCGAGTGTGCCGGCACTGACTTCGGCCAGCTACCTCTGTACACGCTGGCGGCCGTGGGCGGTGGCGGGCCGGCTGGCGGCCCTGCCTTGCCAGGCACCCACCCCGTCGAGCCCCAACACCATCTAAAGGTCCCGCGGCCGCCCCCGCCGTACCCTCACTACCAGCTGGTGACTGGGGGCCCCCAGGACCTCATGCCCCACTTCCCACCCAAGGGGCCCAGGCCAGAGGCCGTGGGCTTTGTGGGGGGTGGGGGGCCCCCCGCGTTCGTGGATCTGCCCCCACCCCTGCTCACGGAAAGCCTGGGCCCCCCTCCACCCAAGAAGAACAGGGTGCCCCAGCTGGTCATCACCATCTCTAACGAGGCTGCGCCGTCCCCCGGCATCTACAACTACCTCAAGGGCCGGCTCAGCCAGTTGCTCGGGCCCACCGAGCCCCCGGCTGTCCCTGTCAAGGAGCCACAGGCCAGCCACTCCATTCCGGGCCTGCTGTACCCACCGGGCCCCGGGGAGCCCAAGGTGGCCACAGGAGAGGCCCGGACCCCAGAGGCAGCCAAGGCCCTTCCTGAGAAGGTGCACCTGGAGGATGCCATGAAGCTCTTCGACTGCCTGATGGGTGGCGCCAAGCCCGAGGGGATTCCAAGCAAGGCCCCTGGGCCAGCCCTGCCGGACAGCGGTGGCAGCGGGGATGACTCACCCAGTGACATCCACTCGCTGCACTTGCCGGATGAGCTGCTGTCCTCCGACTACAGCGTGCCCGAGATCCTGGACACCGTGTCCAGCATGGGCTACTTTTTCAACTTCATGGTGCTCGATGAGGAGCCACTGCCCCACCCAGGGCTGCCGGCTCTCAGCACCGCTGTCACCGCGCTGCGGCCCGAGCTGCCCAGCAAGAGGAAGGCTGGCGCCTCTGCCAAGAAAGGGTGGCCCAGAGGCAAGGGCAAGCAGGCCGCCGGGCCCAGGCAGAACTGGGCAGCTTCCCCGTATTAAAGTGGATTTGACCTTAGCTCAGTGTCCACTCGGTGCCAGTGGGGCCCAGGGGCGGTGGGCTGGGGCCTGGATCTGGGGGGCTGTCCGTCTGCCCAGCCCATCCAGAACCACACGGCAAGGCCTGGCAGACCCCCAGCGTCTTCTGGGTGCCCGGTGTCCAGAGCCAAGCGGGGAAGCCCCAGACTCACGCAGAATTCAAAATCCTTCATCTCCTGGCCCCAGAAAATTGGAGGTGGCCAGCAAGGATGGGAGGGCATGTGGAAGGTGAGGAGACGCTGTCTAGAAGCTTGTGCTCTAAGGAGTTTCTGCTCTGTTTGGCAGAGAAAGGCAAGGTAGCCCAGAGAGGGGCAGGAACTTGCCTAGAGATACACAGCAAGCAGGGTAGGCCCTGAGGGGTGGCCTCCTGTCCCCACTGCTGCCTCTGCTGTTCCCCAAATGCCATGACCGGTGGAGGCGGGGGGGAGGCCTTTGGAGGGCCTGTGGGCCAGCGGCAGGCAGGAGGCCAGGGAGGGCACCCCGCTGTCTCCCAGGCCAGGCCACACACAGGTTCTGGGTCCCAGGTAGGAGCACACGGCCCCACCCTCCACTGCTCCTGGGCGCCTTCCCACCCTGGCTCATCACCCTCAGGCCCACAGACCATGGGCCTTTCCAGAGGGTGCAGGACACGTGCCAGCTGCGCCCTCCTCCTCCAAAACACCTGAGGTGACCCGAAAGAGGCTGACCGGCTTCCTAGGTGACATATAAGCCAAGGGGAAGCAAAAGGGGGGACAAGCACGTCAGGCTGGGGCACAAGGCCTGGCCCGGGCTGCCCCCTGCAGAGAGGAAGGGTCCCCAGGTGGGTGCCTCTGGGGAAGGCGCAGGAGCTTGACTGGAGTCCCGGCGTGCTGGGTGCAGCGAGACCGAGACGGGGCTGCAGCCCTGGCGCTGCCCAAGTGCTGGGCCCGCAGCACACGCCGCAGGGTCCGTTTCCCTGAACCTGACTCCAGGGACTGGAAGTGGCCATGCCCGGGCCTGTACCAGCATGGCCCCTCTGCCCACTGTCTCCTGTCCCCACACGGAGCCCACTTCCTCGGCTTCCCTCTGAGCCCCCTCCCCACAGCCACACTGGGGGTGTCACTGAGACTAACATCACGTGCCCCTGACGAAGGGAAGGCCCTGGTAAGCGATGGACGGATGTCAGAGGACAGGCTGGCATTTCCTGGTGACACAGACCAGGGTTGGGAGCACGTGGTACCTGACAACCTGACACGTCCCCTGTCTCCTCCTGGGACGCCTGGAGGGCCTTTTGGGCCAAGCTGGCTCAGCCCGGGAGGGTAAGGTCACCGGTCACTGCACAGCCTACAAAGCAGTGGTTTTCAGCAACCGGACGGAGACAATTTAAAGTGACTGTGCGATACATGGTTTTAGCCTCAATAATCAGGGAAGGAGTGGGGCTACCCAAGTTGTCACATAGAACGAGATGGCCGGCCAGCCTGAGTTTCAGAATGAAGTGGTAGGAGAGGGAACTGCACTGAGCGGATGGTTAGAATGCACACATGCATACACTGGGCGGCTGTGTCCACAGCCTGTGCATACTTATATCTAATTCATGTACATACCTATATGTGTATATGTGTACCTAGGTGACATCATCCATACATTTGTATAGATGTACATGCTACCTGCACACGTGTACCTGCACACACAGACCCATGCATACAGGCATCACATGTAATGCACACATGCTAGTATCTTGGCGCACACACGCACCTGTGTACACGTCTACATGCACATGTATATACATTGTGTGTACGTTATGCCTATTTATACACTTGTACACACCTATGCATGCATATGTATATAAATGTGTGCATATTATGTGTATGTATAAAACCATGGATATATATAAAACATGCTTCCAAGCCTTTATTCACGTACATGCCCCAACCGTGCATGTATCTGGGCATGTGTGTGTATGTTAGGTATAAACACAGGACTGGGGCCCTGCCAATCACTGTCTTGTCCAGATCGCCCCACTTGTCCTTGAGCCCCATCCGTCTCTAACAGAGCATGTCACGGTGTCTCACCCCTTTCAGAGGGCTGCGTGTTACTCCGTTGGTGCCCATGCTGGTCTATGTCACCGATGCCCTGGGGCCTCCTGTTATACCCGAGGCAGGCACTGTAATTCAAAGGCGCTCTGACACCAGAATGTCCAGGGCGGGAGCGAAGGTGGCGGTCAGGGAGCCACAAAATGTGGCTGATCCATCCATCCATCCACCTGCTTTAACAACACTTTATTTTAAGGGAACCCTGGATCCCCCCAGTGCAAGCTCAGCGCCTCCCCCGTAAACGTGCCCAGAAGTTTCTGCACCTCCTCCACAGATTGATCCAGAACCTCCTGAACTGGAGGCCCTGCTCAGCGTGCATCAGTATGGGCATGATGTAGGCCAGCCACGTGCACAGCAGGATGGTTGTGGTGAGCAGGGCAATAGAGAGCTCCATAGGGATGATGGAGGGTGGGAGGGCCCCGTAGACATAGACACTGAACGTGGTCTCCAGGCGACAGTAGCTGCAAGAGGCGTTGGAGGTTGGGGGGGTGGTGAGGCCATGGGCATCACCTGCCAGAGCCGCCCTTCATCCTAGCAAATGTGTGCAAACCCACAGGTAGGGGACCCCAGGGGAAAGGCACAGGGATGGAGGACTCACTGAGGCTCTGAGGAAAGCAGGTGCTGGGAGTAGAGGTGAGGGCAGCCCCCTGTCTCAGGACATCCCCCACCAGTGCCTTCCACCCATGGCCGTCCCAAGGCGAGCCCCCTAGTTAAGGGTTGGGCCTGAGGGAGGGCCAGGTCTCCCTGCGCTCCAGGGTGGACTTTGTATCCATCTGGAGGGGATCTATGGGAGAGAGGATGCCACCCCACGTCCCCGCCAGGGGAGACGCTGATAACCTAGACCAGCCCACCTGGACGTGACCCCTGAAACCTCTCAGCACACATGGATGGGAAGCAGTTACCAGCCAGCTGCTGGAGGAAGGCCTGGCATGCAGCGTGTGCCCATTCCCGTGGTGTAACTGCTGCTGCAGCCAGTGGGAAATCAGCCGGCTTGCAGAACCCTGGAGTACTCAGCAGGGGCCCTTGGGAACCAGTCTAAGCCGACTCCTGCAGCCCAGCAATCAGACAGGGCAGGAGAGGCTGTGTCCGGTCTGAGGGCAGGGACGTGGCTGCTGGTCACTGCTGCCTCTCCAGCACCCAGCATGGGCTCTGAATGAGGATTTATTCGGGGGGAGAACACATGTCGTCCAGAACTTAAACCAGCGCTCTTCCTGGGGACGGTCTGGGCTCTCGGGGGAGTTTGGGTTTCTCTCGGGTCAAGGAGAGGGAGGAAAGTGGTTCCAAGCCGGTGTGCAGTCTGCCCCCAGGGAGCTGGCTGTCCCAGAGGCCCCGCCCACCTGTAGTATGGATCCACGACGGAAAGGTGCAAGATGTATATTCCATTCCGTTCGTCAAAAAGGACCTTGTTTGCGGTCGGGCCTCCCAGGATCTGGTACGGGACACCTGGCCATCTCAAGGGGGCGTGGTTGTCGGTGTCGCGGCAGCTCATGTAGTTCTGGGGACAAGGACAGAGGGATGCCCCTTATTCAGGTACTGGGTCTTTATAGGGGTAATCAGGACACTTAAAAATGGCTATGATGGTCAATTTAATGTGCATATTTTATCGCAATTAAAAAGAAAGTCCTTTGGGAGTTAAAAAAGAAGGACAAGACTGGGCCACATAAAGCCCGCGTGGATGAGAAAGGAGCCAGTCGCTGAGCCTGACGACCCATTCATGTTGACATCGCCAGCCCCCCTCGGGGTCCTTAGTGGCTAAGTGACTGGATCTACAGTCCCTCCAGTGGTGTGTCAAAACGGCGGTGTTGCGCTGTAACTTCATGGGAAGAAACCTCACGTTCTACAAAACTCCCCACTCCCCAGGGCTGATGACAAAAAACCCACTAACGGGATAATCTCTTAAATGCTGCCGGCGCGCTGCCGTGAGCCCGAGAGCCTGTACAAAGTAGGCACGCGCAGCCCCCGGCACAGTCGTGCAGTACTGAAGCGACAAAGGCCACGCAGGTGTCCGCACAGGTGTGGCTTTCCCTCTGATCCGCGGAGAGGCGCTTGCGCAGCACTGAACTGAACGAAACGCAAGAGTGAGCGGCCCCCTTTTAAACGGTTCCTTCTGAGTTCTGGGTATGCGGGCGGCGAGCGCCACCTGTTGGCGGCGCCGTGTTCGCGCCCTCGGCTTTGGGCGCTGCAGGCTCCCAGGAGGACCACCCCATCTCTTCCTGGGTGCCCACACCTCTGATCATTTGGGCAACTCCCTTGGGCGAGATGCCCAGGGGCCTGGCTGCTCTTGCGTTCCCCGAAGCGGCCCGATGGCCTGGTGTGCGCGGTGGGGGTCCCAGCGTCCCCGACCCCCGCCGGGGACTGGATGGTCCTGGCCCCCCAGATGCAGAGGCCGAAATCTGACCCCTAAGGTGATGGTGGCAGGCAGGCCTTTGGGAAGCGATTAGCCCAGGAGGGTGGCATCCGCTCCTCTGCCTCCACCGCGTGAGGACGTGGCGAGAAGCACGTCTGTGAGCCAGGAAGTTTGCCCTCACCGGACACCGAATCGGCCGTCACCTGGATCTGGGCGCCCAGCCTCCAGGACCACGAGGAACAGGCGCCTGCTGTCACAAGCCTCTGACCGGGGGTGGGGCTCCAGCAGCCCCCGTGGACCGAGCCCGTCCCCGAACACACTGGGTGTGACCAGCGGTCGCCACCTGACCACCCACGACGTGTCGCTGGCACCTCTTTTGGGAAAAGAAGGGGGACGTTACCTCTCGGTTCCAGGCCAGTGGCCCCCTGACGCCAGTGTTCTCCATGATGGTGGTCCAGTTCTGCGGCTGGGCTCTGCAGCGCGCGGTGCGGGCGGTCAGGGAGTATGTGTACGTGAACAGCCCGTTCACCTCCAGCAGGACGTACTCCGTCTGGATTACCTCCTGGAATCTTCCTCCCCGCCACCTGGGACACACATAGGGCTTGGTTGCAGGGAGGCACAGCCGCCCCCGCGGGTTCTGAGCCCACCTGGGGATGGTGGGGGGCGGCAGAGCCGGGCGGAGCCCCTCCCCCCAGCCCGGGGGCCTCACAGGGCTCCCCATGTGGGCACCCCAGGACAGGTGGGAAGAGCCGGCAGAATAGGGGTGGGGGGAGCAGGCAGCAGTGTTTCCTACGGAGTCGCCACCATGAGCAGAGACTGGAAGAAACTGCTGTTTTATTACTGAATGATATCACTTGTAAAGAAATTGATTAATTAAACAGCATCGAGACCAACAACCAGGTGAAACCCCTGGCACCTGTCCCGTGAAGTCTTTCTGAAGACATCTGCGGACATTCCAAGGGGATGTATTTAGGGCTGTTCTAAAGCATCGTTTTGATGCCCAGTCTGTTGTCTCCTGGGACTGGACCCTCTCCCTGACCTTCCCTCCAGGCCAGCCTGCATCCCACCCCATGGCAGCTCTGAGCTGGGGACTGGCCTTTGGAGCCAGGCTCAGTCCTGTGTGCCTAGCCCACAGTTTTTCCCCAGCATGGGATGAAGGCCAGGTGGAAGCAAGACACAACGTTGTAATGCACCTAAATGTTTACAGGTATGAGCCCGTTCCTGCCATCTGTCAGTCAACACCTATCTAGTCTGATGATATCTGGTGTGAGTCGGGGGGACAAATGGGGGGCGCGGGGGGTGGGCACGGGCCTACATGGCTTATGCAAACTAATGACCATTAAATAAAATGGAAAGGCATGCTCCTTGGGCACCCTGGCCACATGTCCGGTGCTCAGTAACCCCAGGCGGTTCTGGGCTGCCGACCGGGCTGGGCGGAATTATGGGACATTTCTGTCATCAAAGGAAGTTCCACCAGGCAGCGCTGGGCCCCATGGGGCTGCAGTAGGGTCGCTTCACCCCAAGGTGGAGAGTTCTGGCCCCGCTGCCCAAGCTTGGTTGGCTCCACTGGGTCAACAACCCACGGAAATGCAGGGATGGCACGTCGAGGTACAATGGAGGAGGACAGCAGTACTCGCAGGAAGAATGTTAGTGTTGTGGGTTGAATTGTGGCCCCCAGACAGGCCTGCCTACAAGGAAGCCTGAGCCCCAGTACAGCTGTATTTGGAGGTGGGGCCTTAGGCTGAGGGATGTCATAAGGGTGTCCGGTGATCTGAGAAGCTCCCGCCGCCCCACCTGTGGGGACCCATGGAGAAGGGGGCCTCAGGGAAGGCAAGCCTGCCGACGCTGTGATCTCGGACTTCAGGCCTCTAGGACTGTAGGAAAATCAGTGACGTTGTTCCAGCGGCCCAGCCCGCAGCGTTTTGTTACTGCCAGAGCTGAGGCAGGGTGGGAGGAGTAGGGCCCCGGGGTGTGGGTGTGCGGGAGTGGGGCTGGGGTCTCACAGTTCCACGACAGGCTTCCACGGGATGTTGTAGTAGACAAGGTATGGGCAGCCCAGCTTGCGGTACTCGTAGTTCACCACCCGGTCCTTGGTGGCCTTCTGCCCCCTGAAGTTGGGGTCGTAGGCGTCCCTAGCAGAGACGGGAGCAGGGAGACAGCAGGGGGCATCAGAGCCATGGTCGAATGGCCCTGGCCCCCCGGGACAGGTAAGGGAATGGGTCCACTTGGCTGCACCATGGGCCATGGGTGTGTGCTCAGACACTATTCTGGATGCTTCTGGGAAGCTGTTTTTGGAGATGAGATTAATATTTAAATCAGTGACCTCTTGAGGAAAGCAGAGTGCCCTCCTTAACGTGGGTACCTGACAGAGGCCGACCCCAAGGGATTCTGCCCCAGGTGGCCTTCAGTCTCCAACTGCCTCCCTCCCCTCAGCCTCCAGTCTCTTCCGTCAGACTGTGGACTTACCAACCTCTACAATCCTGGTTCCTTAAAATAAATCTCCCTCTCTGTGTCTGCCTGTCTCCGTCCCTCTCTCCAACTCTGTCTCTCCTTCACACACACACGCATCTGTTGCTTGTCTCTCACTGGAGCCCCTGACACACACGCCTTCCCACAGTGGCACCTGGGACCCGCAGCACTGTGTGGAGGGTCACCTGGTCCCTACCCCTGCTCCCTTGGCCGAGAGCATCCGGCTAACGCCACCGGCTCAGGTGAGCAGGCGGCCAGGCTCCAGGACTGGTGGCATGCTGGCGAGGTGTCAGAGGTGGTCCAGTGGGTGGCTGAGCCTGGGTGGGGGGGCTCTGCCACCTCCCCTTCCTGGAGATCAATTTAAAAGCTATTCTTCATCTGCCCTTGGTGGTGGAGTGGGGTCCTGGGAGGGGGGCTGAAGGGAAACCCCTAGCTCACCTCTCGATGACGTAGCTGTAATTGTTCTGCAGGGTTACAGGGTCCAGAATGTTCTTGGAACAGGCGGAGGCCATACTGTGAGCAAGAAAGGATGGTGAGAAGCTGCCTGACCCCACCCAGAACTGGGTAATTATAAATGTTTCCTGTTGGCATTTCGAGCCCCACTGATTTGATTTTTGAGCCCTGTCTCACTTTCTGGTTCAAGATGCTCCAGGCTGGTCTGGTGTCTTCCCTGCCCAGCCCAGAACCAGCCATTTCTCCAAGGAACCTGAACCCTGTGATGACACGGCCTTAGAGACCGAGACCTGGGTGCTGGGTGCCCTAACTCTTCCGACATCCGTCTCCTGGTCCTTCTTTGTTGCCACCTGAGCACGCATTCCTCAGCAGCATGGTCTACTTTGGCCTGATTGGGGATTTTTTTAAGACGAGAAGCATGCCAGGCATGTTGTTTTCTGTTTTATTCCACATCCGTGTTGGTGCAATGATCCATCCAGGTACCTAACTGTGCCTTGTTCTTTCTTCGCGGCTGCGGCAGTGCCCATTGTATTGAAGTACCGTGACCTGCCTCCCCTTCCTCCGCGTGCTGGACGCGTGGGCTGGCTTGCTTCCAGCTTGGAGCCATGAGGAAGTGTGCTGCCGAGAGCATTCTGGAGCCTGCGCCCATGCAAATGGGCTGCGTGGAATTGCTCCGTTAGAACATGCGCTTCCCCAGAGCAGCCGAGGAATGAGTCCACCCCCCAGCAGTCTGTGAGTTACTCAGGCCGCCAGGGGAGCCCCACGCTTACCAGGACTGGTTCCTGGCCCAGCTTTGGGGACTTTGCCATGTGGGTGGATGCACAAGGGTCTCTAGTGAACATTTTCATTGCTTTTCCCAATTGACTGAGGCTGACCACATTTTAGATACCACTTGGGCTTGTTTGTTTTCTCTTTCTTCCTTCTTTGGGAGTGCCTGTTCCAGCCTTTCACCCATTTTTTTTCCTCCTCGTGTGTCGTTTTAAAAAATTACTGATTTGAGGAATTTGTAAGTTCTGGATCTAAGTCCTTTGTTTGTTGCACACGTGGCAAATAGCTTCCCTACTCTCTTTATGGCAAAAGTATTTTTTAATGTTGTTTTAAAAAAATGTTCCCTGCACATAGGTCCTAAATATGTCACTGACTGACTCGACAAGGTGTCACCATCTGAGGGCAATAATCTGGTGGAATCACCACTTGAGCTCACGGTGGCCTTGGAGGAGGGCAGGGCAGACGTTGGCTCCTGCTGGGTCCCGGGAGCCACTGGGAAAGCTTCAGGAGTTTCGTGAGCTAGTGGATGGCTTTTCCGCAAGGATGAAAACCCAATGCCCCCACCCCCTACTTCTCCCCCGACCCACCCCGCTGTCAGCTCACTTACTTCCGAACCATGATCGTTTTCTTGAGGTCGCAGCCAATTGAGATGAGCGCCGTCTGCGGAGGAGGGGGACAGGGATTCTGGCTGGGATCAGCGAGAGCTGCCGACAGCCCGGCCGTGGCGAAAACCCACATGGGACACACTCGCGACTGGAGGGACTTAGCACAGTGCCTGTGGATCCCCACACGGTGACCCAGGTGCCGGAGACTCGCTGTCACTGTGCCTGGCCCCGTGGAGAGCCTGCCTGAGCCAAGGGGTGCAGCTAAGTCCCCTATGGCCAGCCTACCGCATAGTGGCTTCGCGGAGACCGGAAGCCAATCTATAAGCCAGGACAATGCTTAGCATATGGAGGGCAAAGGGGAAAATGAATGAATAAATGGGCTGCAATGAGCAAAAACAGGAGGAAAGAGAGAAAAAATGATTTGAGGTCAGCCTGATAGCCTTAGAGACATGCTGCTCAAACTGGGGGGCCGTGGTACCTCAGAGAGATGCCGGGTCTAAAGGCCACAGGACAGAGACTTTTGAACAAGAGCTTTACATTAAGACAAACATGGGTTTACCATGAGACAGAATGTAAGATTCAAATCAACTCTGTAAAAATGATGGTAAAATACACATGACATCAAATGTGCCATCTTAAGCATTTCCCAGGGCACAGCTCACGGCTGAAGCACATTCGCATGCTGGGCAGCCGTCCCCACCCCCACCCCCAGCGCTTTCCCTCTTCCCACACGGAAGATCTGTCCCCCCGAAACACACACTCCCACCCCCTCCCGCAGCCCCGGCCCCACCACCCACTCTCTCTCCATGGATGTGGCTCCGCTGGGGACCTCCCGGGAGTGGGACCAGACAGGATCTGCCCTTTGGGTCTGGCTGATGTCCCTGAGCACCGTGTCCTCGAGGTCCACCCACGTTGTACCAGGTGTCAGGGGGCCCTTCCTTTTTAAGGCTGAGTACTGCCCCAGCATGTGGACGGACACACTGTGGGCACCCATCCGTCCATCCGTGGACACCTGGGATGCTGCCACGTTTTGGCTGTTGTGTATGATGCAGCTGAGGACGCGTGCGCACAGGTTTGCGTGGGGCCGCGTGTTGTCTCCAGGTCCCTTGGGGGCACTGAGGAGGGCTTTCACCCCAGTTGGCCAGAGGCTGTTCTGGGGATGCTCAAGAAGGAACGTGGACTGACACACCTGATCTGAGGTCGGGGAGTTGCGAGGGGCAGCCCTGGCCAGGGGACCGTGATGGAGGAGGGGCGGTGAGCCTGGCATCCGGGACAGGGTCGGATCACTTCCATTTCCAGATCCTGAACTAGGGCTTGGCCAGCCCCTCCGCGAAAAGCCACCCAAGGCCCACTGCCATTATGTTCAACACGAGCCACGAAGAACATGGGACAGCACAAGTTTGGGACATACCAGTGGCTTGATGTCCACACAGGAAATTTCCTTGTTGGCTATGTCCAGGGTGATGGCAGACATTGTGGGTCTTTTTATGCTGCGAAGCAAAGGGAGTGTTACTGTATTGTACACCAGTATTGCAGTCAAAAGCATCATGGACCCATCCATCCACCATCCACCCACCCATCTATCATCCCTCCATCTATCCAGCACCCATTCATCATCGATCCATTATCCGTCCATCCAGCCATCCTTCATCCATTCATTCCAGAATTTTGGCTGAGAGCCTCTGCTCACACGTGGTAGCCCTGCCCTGCCTCTAGTTTCTACCTCTTCTCAAGTCAGTTTTGCTAACTGATATGTAACAACTTATTGCCAAGAACACCTGACATTCCAATTTTATTATTACCTAGCTGCCTATAATGCTCTCTTGTTCTTCTAATAGCTTCTGCATCCAGACTTTCTTCATTTCCCATCCCTATTGTTCATTTTCTCTTCCTCCTTCAGGATGGTGGGGTGCTGTCTGCTATACTGCTCTTCTGCAGAATGGACTTTATGTTTAATTTTGACTGTACACTGTCTTTTGCCCTCTATTTACTACGTTTCTGATTGGATCACTGTTAACTTGCTTCTCGTAATTCCTTTTGGTTGTTTCCATGGTTCCTTAAGTTAAATACTGGCTCTATTTCTCTCCAGTCCATTTTTTTCCTCTCCGAGTAAAAGTGCTTGGGGTACCAATTTTCCTCTCAGTATATTGTAGCTATTCCATGACTATTTCATTCAGGGCTGATTTACAAGGTGGGTTCTGAATTCCCAAGTGGGTTGTTGCTTTGTGGGTGTGTTTTTGATTGTCACGTTCTAGCTTTACCAGATTAAGTCCTGAGAATGTGGTCTGAACATCTCTATTAGAACTCATTCTTTTAATGGCCAAGTACATGAATACTTTAAGGATGTCTAAATAAACTCACCATGAGAGAGGAACATATGTTCTACATTAGCAGCATACAACGTTCTTTTTTTTTAACTTTTAATTTATCTATTTTTTCAGCTTCATTGAGGTAAAGCTGACAAATAATATTGTAAGATATTTAAAATCCACAACACGATGACTGATCCAGGCACACTTGTGAAAGATTCTCCCTGTCGAGTTAACTAACTCATCCATCACTTGCCATAGTTAACTTCTCGGGTGTGTGTGAGAACATTTCAGTTTTACTCTTGGCAAATTTCAGCTACACAATGTAGTGTTAAGTTCTATATACAGAATTATAACATATTTGTTGAACTATATAGTCTAGGGACCTCCTAGGTGTGGCATCAGACAGGATCTGTCCTTTTGCGTCTGGCTTATTGCACTGAGCACAGTGGTACGGTCCATACATGCTATAACAGCAACGTCCCCCCCTTATTAAGGCTGAATGATATTCCAGTGTGTGCGTGGACACACCGTGTGTATCCGTTCATCTGCGGATGCTGGGTTATTCACATACTGTGGTGGCAATCGTGAATCATGCTGCCGTGAACATGGGCTGCATGTATCTCTTTGAGTCCCTGACTTCAATTTTTCTGCCACAGACCCAGAGTAATTCCATGTTTAATTTCTTGAGGAACCACCATTTGTAAAGGATTTTTGCTTTACCATCCTGGGAGGGAGGGACCGTGGCCTCAGCCCTGCTTTCCCCAACTCCTGCTGAAGGAACCTATAGACAGCCCAGGCCACCCGCCCCTGGCCAGGTGACCACATACCTGGATGTGAAGTTGGCGTCAGCCCTGCCCGTGAAATGCTGCTGCATCAGGGAAATTTTCTGTGGAACCAGAGAGAAAAGGCTGCCTGCCCCGGTGGAACAGCCTGAAGCAGGCTGCAGGGGGAGGTGGACGCAGGACTGCCTGTGAAAATCTTCTAGACGGTCACAGAAATCACTGTCCAAGTTCCTCCGTTTCATTGCTGCGTTTGTCCTGGGGACCCGTAGTGGGCTGTGACTTTGTTCCCCCTTCCCCCTCTCCTGTAGCTGGGTCGTGGCCCGTGGTCGGCCTCCACCCCGACGCCTGGGTGTGCCAGCTAACACAGCTCCAGCGCCCTCTCCGGGGCTGGGGAGGCTCCCTGGCATGTCCTCTGGGCCTCTCCTGGGACACCTTAGTGATGTCACTCGTCTGAGGGACTGCCACCTGCCTAGGTGGGGCTGGGCCAGGGCCAGGTCCCCCCAAATTCTGCAGCACCTCACCCAGGGGTGTACAGGGCAGGAAAGGAGGAAGGAGGGTCAGGCTAAGGGACGATGAGGTGGCTACACATGACCTGGCCAAGCACGGCCACGCCCTTCACCTCACTGACCGGGTTTGGGGCCAGGGCCCTGCTCACCAGTCTGTTCCTGGGGCTCCTGTCGTATGGGTCAGGGTCATCATACATGATGGCCTGCTGCCCCAGGGAGTGGGGGTTGCTCACCATTGGCTGGGGAGGGAATGGAAGAAGCATACACTGCAGAGTGCTGGCAGGTGCCAAGGGGCACCACAGGGTCATACCCACCAGTGGCGGCAATACACCTGCTTGTGCAGCTGCCAGTCTGGTCCCCAGGTGTGCCCCCACCTCATCTACACCACCATCCGAGGCCTCGGAGCCCCGTTCTGCAGACAGCGTGGGGCTGCACAGTTGCAAGACCCAGACCCTCCACGGAGCACAGGGAGGCCTGGAGGCCCAGTGACAGAAGCCGGGTCCAGAGAGACAGCACTGGAGGAGAGCCAGACAGCCAGCATCCCCCTGGGGGCCCTGGTCCTAGCTGGCCTGCCTCCCCCACATCCTGAACCCCATGCCCCCCCCCCCATTTGCAGCTTGACTGGTTGCATCCGCGAGTCCAGGCTTGACACTTGGATTTCAGGCTCACAGACCTCCAGTCTTCGCAGGCACCTCCCGTTGCAGTGAGGGAAGGATGGGGGAGTTAGGCTCTTGGCTGGAAGCAACAGAAACCGGCTGTGGCTGAACTAAGACGTGAAGGAACTTCTGGAAAGCATATGGGCGGGTCGGAGGGCAGGGAACAAGGTGCACAGGTAGTCCCCGCGAGAGGTGGCCAGACAGGTCACGGCCAGTTGAGAGAGCCACAGAGAGACAGTTCCTACGCGTGTCCCGAGGTCAGTCTCTCCACAGGAGGGTGCCAGGGAACTCCCAGAGCCTCGGAACCATGGGCCACAGGCTGAGGCCCATGGGATACCCTCATCCGAAAGCTCCTCAAACCTGGCGGTGTCCTTACCAGCGGCACTGGGGGCGGTGCACCCAGCCGGGGTACCATCAGCGCTGTCAGCTCCAATTTGCCGTACATATCAATGGTATACATTTTGTTTGCAAAATCTCCTTCCAGAAGCTCTACCTGGTTAGAAGTGCAAAAACATATAACAATGGTGAGTAAATTAAATCAAGCCTCTGTTCTCAAAAAAGAAATGGCAAGGAGGAGGTGGGAGGTGGTCAGTGGTCCCCGCTAAGGATGGAACCTTCCTGTCTCGTAGGTGGGGAAGCAAATGACCATGAGAAGACTCTCAAGGCCCCCCCACCGCAGCCTCGCCTGACTTTGGAGGTAATTGCGTCCCTGTGTTTCTTTCTAGAGTTACCACCGAGCACGTGTTCCTAGAGGGCATCACTGCCCGTATCCAGACACTGTCATGTCTTACTGTTTTTCGGCCCACAGGCTCCCCCACCATCCCTGTTCTCCTTTCTATTCATTTGTGAAGAGCCCAGGTGGTGGGACCTGTAGCTTTCCCGGAGTCTGGATTCTCCTGGTGCAGCTGGGCACGCTCCTCTGGGCTCTGCGTTTCTGGCAGATTGGCGGCTGGACATTCAGGTTTGGGCTGGATCCCATCGGCAGGACCCAACGGGGACTGACCACTGCTGGTGGCAGGCAGTGGCTGGCTGGCTTTCTGGATGCTGAGGTTGCCATGTGGCAATATTGGATCATTTTGTTTTCCTGTACTCGCTGGAGTAATTTCGTAATGTAAACGTGGACAAAAGGAGTTAACATGGACTCTATTTAGAGTAGACTAAATAGAGTTGGGGGGCCATTAGGGAAATGGGATCTATACACATGCTCTTCTCTGCAACTGTTCTCAGAAGCATGGTTAAACCTTGTGTTCTGTCAGACCTTTGACACCTGCTTCCTGACACACTCTCTTTCCTCTAGCTTACCGGGTTGTAAGAATACAGCCCGTAATACACACATCATACAAAATACATGTTAGTCGACTGTTTACCTTATTGGGAAGGCTTCTAGTCAACAGTAGGCTATTAATGGTGAATTTGAGGCGACCCCAAAGTTAAACGTGCATTTTCGACTGCATGCAGGGTGTTCCCAGTGCCTCTGGCCCTCGTGTTGTTCAAGGACCAACTGTACGTGGAAAGGGGTGTCATTCTTTTAACAGTATCATTTACTTTATTCTCTTCTGAACAGTTCCGAGGGTTGCTTGTTACAAAGAGCCTCTAATAAAAATGAAATATGTTTCTGCGTGAAATAAGGGATGCGAAATTGTACAAGATGAAAAAAAACTGTACAAGGTGAGGGGGCCAGCCCTCAGGGGCTTGGTGCTGGCTGTCTGATTAAGTTGTTTATGTGAAATTCAAATTTAACTGCATTTATCTGGGTTTAACTCGGTTTTATCTGGCAACCCTACGTGGAGCTCCCTTGTGTGGTTGCTGGCTACAAATGCCCACCTGTGGGTCTTTGGGATTTGCTCTTTTTTAAGAAGAGTGCCTTGAACGTTGGTCTAAACCGTTACGATTACATACTTTGCAAACATCAACTTGGACTTGGGGGTCCGCGAGAATCGCCTTAACATCCACAAGGCACTTCTGGAAATCAAAAGCTGGAAACTCCGGATCGGGCATCGGGGTCAGTATTTCAAGAATCCCCACATCTGTGAACGTCAGCGCTGCCTCCTGGGACCAGATTTTTTGCTTTGGAAACTAGGAGAACAATGATTTGTGAGCCAGCTCATTCTAGTTCTTTTTTTGAGGATTTAAATTTTATCCTACGGCTCAGGGTTAAAGATGGGAGAACAAACACGAAATAAGCAAGGTGACAGGGAAGCTTTGCTGACGTGCCTGCGCTCCGGCGCCATGCATCCATCCCTCAGTGATTACATTAACAATCCCCATCAGAGAGGACACCGGGGAGGAGGGGAAGCCGCCGAATCTCTGCCCGGAAAACACACTGGTCCCCGGAATGTCAGGTGAAGAGAGTCCTAACTGAGCCCCACAGGAGGTGAACCCTATTCCATTGGGGGGCTTAGGCCGCCCTGCAGGAAGGAGGGTGGCTGGGATGCTGGCAGGAAAAACCCTGGGTCAGCACTCAGGACCCCAGGGGAACGTTCCTGGCTTGGGCACTAACGAGTTGCAGGAAAGAGAGAAAAGCTCGAACGTCAGTTTTTTTCTGCCTCCTAAAAGCTGGTTATTATCTACTTCATGAGGTTTTGTGACGATGAAATAAAATTAGATAAGTGTGATGCACAAGATAATTTGAGATAATCCCAGTGCCAACACTTCCTACTTCTGTGACTTTGGGGACACTCTATGATTCTGTCCAGTGGGGACAATATAAGGTTCTACTTCTGCCATGGATATACAATGGGGAAATGACAGCCTCTTCAACAGCTGGTGTTGGCAAAACTGGACAGCTACATGCAAGAGAATGAAACTGGATTATTGTCTAATCCCATACACAAAAGTAAACTTGAAATGGATCAAAGATTTGAATGTAAGTCATGAAACCATAAAACTCTTAGAAGAAAACACAGGCAAAAATCTCTTGAATATAAACATGAGCAACTTTTTTCCTGAACACACCTCCCTGGGCAAGGGAAACAAAAGCAAAAGTGAACAAATGGGACTACATCAAACCAAAAAGCTTCTGTACAGCAAAGGACACCATCAACAGAACAAAAAGGCATCCTACAGTATGCGAGAATATATTCATAAATGACATATTAGATGAGGGGTTAACATCCAAAATATATAAAGAACTCACATTCCTTAACACCCAAAAAGCAAATAACCAAATTAAAAAATGGGCAGAGGAGCTGAACAGACACTTCTCCAAAGAAGAAATTCAGATGGCCAACAGGCACATGAAAACATGTTCCACATCGCTAATTATCAGGGAAATGCAAATTAAAACCACAATGAGATATCACCTCACACCAGTTAGGATGGCCAGCATCCAAAAGACAAGGAACAACAAATGCTGGTGAGGATGTGGAGAAAAGGGAACCCTCCTACACTGCTGGTGGGAATGTAAACTAGTTCAACCATTGTGGAAAGCAGTATGGAGGTTCCTCAAAAAACTAAAAATAGAAATACAATTTGACCCAGTAACCACTCCTAGGAATTTACCCAAAGAAAACAAGATCTCAGATTCAAAAAGACATATGCATCCCTATGTTTATCCCAGCACTATTTACAATAGCCAAGACATGGAAGCAACCTAAGTGTCCATCAGTAGATGAATGAATAAAGAAGATGTGGTACATATACACAATGGAATATTATTCAGCTGTAAGAAGAAAAGAAATCCTACCATTTGCAACAACATGGATGGAGCTAGAGGGTATTATGCTCAGTGAAATAAGCCAGGCAGAGAAAGACAAGTGCCAAATGATTTCCCTTGTTTGGAGTATAACAACAAAGCAAAACTGAAGGAACAAAACAGCAGCAGTCACAGACTCCAAGGAGGGACTAGCGGTTACCAAAGGGGAGGGCGGGGGGGAGGGAGGGAGAAGGGGATTGCGGGGTATCATGATCGGTGCACATGGTGTGTGTGGGGGTCACAGGGAAGACAGTGTAGCTCAGAGAAGACAAGTAGTGACTCTTACTACGCTGATGGACAGTGACTGCAATGGGGTGTTAGAGGGACTCGATAATATGGGTGAATGTAGTAACCACCATGTTTTTCATGTGAAACCTTTATTATAAGAGTGTATATCAATGATACCTTAAAAAAAGGGTTGTACTTCTTAAGACGATGGTTAAATTTGGGTTAAATGAGGTCAGAGAAGAAGGAACCATCTGCTATGTTCCAAGCGCTAACCAAGTTTTAGCCATCATTGGTGTCAGTTTAATAGCCTTTAAAATCACTATTAAAATTACAATTATTAAGCATTAAATTAACATTCTTAATTTAATACTAATTGAAATCATTGCTAAAGTATTGCTATCACTATTAAAAATACTATTGCTTTGTTAATAACTAGAGTAAGTTCTAGCCTTCAGAGAAGGGACTGGAAGTTTGGGAATAAGACCACCATTCCCCACCACCCCGGTAATAACCCTACTTTAGTGTTACCTACTTTGACCAGGGAGTTTGACAGGTATCCCAGGTTACCATAATACAAAGTGTTCTCCCGAGTCAGAGCTGCCAGTTGATATGCACCTACAGAAGACCAAAGATGACAAAACAAAAATTGAAATGAAGGTTGTCTTCAGGGACAAAAATATTTTCAAAAGATAAAAAGTTAAAGTTAAAAAAAATTGCCCTAAATTCCATCATACAGACCAGTGTTGGTGAGGCTGTGGAGAAATTAGGACCCTCATACACTGCTGGTGGGAATAAAAAATGGGACACCCTCTGTGCACAGCCGGTGATTGCCCCAAAGGAGAGCCCAGAGCTGCCCTATGACCCAGCATATCCCCTTCCAGGTGTCCACGAACAGAAAGGCTGTCCACCCACACGGTAGCTGGCGTATGAATGTCCACAGCAGTGTGATTCACAACACCCAGGAGCGGAAACAAGCCAAGTGTCCATTGACTGAGGAACGGATGCACACGGTGTGGTCCAGCCACGCCCACCAGATTCTTATGCAGCCACGAAAAGGAGCAGAGCCCTGCATGTGCCGCAGAGTGGACGGGTCCCGAACACATGGTGCTCAGTGAGATGCCAGACACACAGGCCACACGGGGTGTGACTCTATTTCTGTAAAACGCCCATAACAAGCAAATCCACAGACAGAAAGTGGGTTTGTGACTCATTCTATGAAGCCAGCATCACTCTAATACCAAAACCAGGCAAAGACCTCACCAAAAAAGAAAATTACAGACCAATATCTCTGATGAACGTAGATGCAAAAATACTCAACAAAATATTAGTAAACCGAATTCAAAAATACATCAAGAGGATCATACACCATGATCAAGTGGGATTCATCCCAGGGATGCAAGGATGGTACAACATTCGAAAATCCATCAACATCATCCACCACATCAACAAAAAGAAGAACAAAAACCACATGATCATCTCCATAGATGCTGAAAAAGCATTTGACAAAATTCAGCATCCATTCCTGATTAAAACTCTCAACAAAATGGGTATAGACGGCAAGTACCTCAACATCATAAAGGCTATATATGACAAACCCACAGCTAACATCATACTTAACGGCGAGACGCTGAAAGCTTTTCATCTAAGATCGGGAACAAGACAGGGATGCCCACTCTCTCCACTGTTATTCAACATAGTACTGGAGGTCCTAGCCACAGCAATCAGACAAAACAAAGACATACAAGGCATCCAGATTGGTAAAGAAGAAGTCAAATTGTCACTATTTGCAGATGACATGATACTGTACATAAAAAACCCTAAAGACTCCATTCCAAAACTACTAGAACTAATACCTGAATTCAGCAAAGTTGCAGGATACAAAATTAACACACAGAAATCTCTTACTTTCCTATACACTAATGATGAACTAACAGAAAGAGAAATCAGAAAAACAATTCCATTCACAATTGCATCAAAAAGAATAAAATACCTAGGAATAAACCTAACGAAAGAAGTGAAAGACCTGTACTCTGAAAACTACAAGACACTCCTAAGAGAAATTAAAGAGGACACTAACAAATGGAAATGCATCCCATGCTCTTGGCTAGGAAGAATAAATATTGTCAAAATGGCTATACTACCTAAAGCAATCTACAGATTCAATGCAATCCCTATCAAACTACCAACAGCTTTCTTCAATGAACAGGAACAAATAATTCTAAAATTCATATGGAACCACAAAAGACCCCGAATAGCCAAAGCAATCCTGAGAAGGAGAAATAAAACAGGGGGAATTACGCTCCCTGACTTCAAGCTCTACTACAAAGCCACAGTAATCAAGACAATTTGGTATTGGCACAAAAACAGACCCACAGACCAGTGGAACAGAATAGAAAATCCAAACATTAACCCAAACATATACAGTCAATTAATATTTGATAAAGGAGCCTTGGATATACAATGGGGAGATGACAGCCTCTTCAGCAGCTGGTGTTGGAAAAACTGGACAGCTACATGTAAGAGAATGAAACTGTACTACTGTCTACCCCATACACAAAGGTAAACTCAAGGTGGATCAAAGACCTGAATGTAAGTCATGAAACCATAAAACTCTTAGAAAAAAACATAGGCAAAAATCTCTTGGACATAAACATGAGCAACTTCTTCATGAACATATCTCCCCGGGCAAGGGAAACAAAAGCAAAAATGAACAAGTAGGACTATATCAAGCTGAAAAGCTTCTGTACAGCAAAGGACACCATCAGTAGAACAAAAAGACATCCTACGGTATGGGAGAATATATTCATAAAAAACGTATCTGATAAAGGGTTGACATCCAAAATATATAAAGAATTCATGCACCTTAACAAACAGAAAGCAAATAATCCAATTGAGAAATGGGCAGAGGACATGAATAGACACTTCTCTAAAGAACAAATTCAGATGGCCAACAGGCACATGAAAAGATGCTCCACATGGCTAATCATCAGAGAAATGCAGATTAAAACCACAATGAGATATCACCTCACACCTGTGGAGGATGGCCAACATCCAAAACACAAACAACAACAAATGCTGGCGAGGAAGTGGAGAAAAGGGAACCCTCCTACACTGCTGGTGGGAATGCAAATTAGTTCAACCATTGTGGAAAGCATGGAGGTTCCTCAAAAAACTCAAAATAGAAATACCATTTGACCCAGGAATTCCACTCCTAGGAATTTACCCTAAGAATGCAGCAGCCCAATTTGAAAAAGACAGATGCACCCCTATGTTTATTGCAGCACTATTTACAATAGCCAAGAAATGGAAGCAACCTAAGTGTCCATCAGTAGATGAATGGATAAAGAAGATGTGGTACATATACACAATGGAATATTATTCAGCCATAAGAAGAAAACAAATCCTACCATTTGCAACAACATGGATGGAGCTAGAGGGTATTATGCTCAGTGAAATAAGCTAAGCAGAAAAAGACAAGTATCAAATGATTTCACTCATATGTGGAGTATAAGAACAAAGAAAAAATACTGAAGGAACAAAACAGCAGCAGACTCACAGAACCCAAAAACGGACTAATAGTTACCAAAGGGAAAGGGACTGGGGAAAATGGGCGGGAAGGGAGGGATAAGAGGGAAAAAGGGGCATTACGATTAGCAGATGTAATGTTGGGGGGGCACGGGGAGGGCTGTACAACTCAGAGAAGACAAGTAGTGATTCTATAGCATCTCGCTATGCTGATGGACAGTGACTGTAATGGGGTTGGTGGGGGGGACCTGATGAAGGGGTAGTTTAATAACCATAATATTGCACATGTAATTGTAGATTAATGATAAAATAAATTATATTAATAAAAAAATAAAATAAAAAAAGAAACTATGTGTAGAGAAAAAAAAAAGAAAGTGGGTTTGTGGGGGCTGGGGGGAAATGAGGGATTACAGGGTGGTAGCTAAAGGGGATGACTTTCTTTGTGGGGGATGACAGTGTCCTAAAGTTGACTGTGGTGATGGTGTCATAACCCTGTACATGCCCTAAAAACCACTGAATTGCACACTTTAAATGGGTGAATTGTACAATATGTGAATTATATCTCAATAAAGCTGTGACAACCAAAAGTCAGCAAATGATTTCTCTGCTTTGCCTGTGTCTTAGCCCACGTGGGCTGCCGGAGCACAGACCAGGAGGCCCAGGAACAGCAGACATGTACTCCTCATGGATCTGGAGGCTGGAAGTCCAAGATCAAGGTGCAGCCAGATTCGGTGTCTGGTGAGGACTGCTTCCTGGCTCACAGGCGGCGCCTTTTCCCTGTGTCCTCACATGGAGGAAGGGGCTGGGGGCCTTCTGGGGTCTCTGTTATAAGGGCACTTTATCTCATTCACAAGAGCCTCACCCTCGAGACCTAATCCCTTCCCAAAGGCCCACCTCCCCGTACCGTCACCCTGGGGGTTAAATTTCAACATACGGATTTGTGGGCAGGACACCATCATTCAGACACCAGGAGCCTGGGCTTGGTAGAGGAAGAGGCAAGAATGCGAAGGACCAATTAGAAAGATTCTAGTGATGGGGAAAGAGATGATAACTGCATGGTACCCGCTCAACTTCCGGAGACCAGCGGTTCTTTAAGGGGCACAGACGATGCTGTATGTTTTCAGCAGCTCCACGGTTAATATATGTGTGAGTCTTCCTACTGACTGGAAAGAGACACTCCAAAGCCCTAATAGCGGCCACCTGTAGGAAGCTGGCGAGGGGCCTGGAGTTGGCAGCTGATCAAAGGGACTTTAATTATACTTGTAATTAAAAAGAAAACCTTTAAGGAATCATGCATCACTGGTATAATTATAAACAAATGTATCTTTCATCCCTAGGATCTAAATTGATTTTAAACAGATAAAGGGATATAGATGACAGGAGGCGGGGCAGTAAGCTGCAAACAGGAAATACTGACTCTCAAAATGCCAAGTGACCTTATGGTCTGGTTTGTGGCATTGTCTGCCTCAACGTCTGCAAGCCAGGAGCTGTGTTAGGAGAACAGTCATACTGGTGAAATTCATCTTTCCTGACTGAACTGGTCAGGAGAGCAGCAGGACAATTTACTAGCTTAAAAAATCCTGAGGGCGCCATCTGTTATGGATTGCATTGAGTCTGCTCCACAAAAAGATGTGTCAAAGTTCTAACCCCCAGGACCTCGGAATGTGACCCTATCTGGGGACAGGGTCTCTCAGAGGTGATTAAGTTAAATGAGGTCATCAGGGCCAGTCCTGACCTGATAGGATGGTGTCCTTCTAAAAAGGGAAAGTTTGGACACACACGGGCATGCGGGGAGATGATGGCCATCAATAAGCCATGGAAAAAGGCTGGGGGACAGACCCTAGTCTATGGCCTTCGGTAGGAGCAAGGCCCTGCTGACATCTTAAGTTTGGACTTCCGGCCTCCAGAACTGAGAGATGATACGTGTCTGTCGTCCTGAGCTGCCTGGTTCATGGTAACTTATCACAGCAGCCCCGGGAAATGCATACCCAGATGACACTGCATGGGATGGCAAGAGGGCGTCAAAGCTGATGCCCGGAATCTTTCCAGAACGCATGATCACTGCATTTGGTTTGGTTTGCCTTGATCCAGCAGCCAGGGGTTGATGACCCAGGTACAAAGCACTTCCAGGCAGCTAGCTGAGGCCTGGCCACTCACTGATAGCCACGCTGTGGATCCTGATCTTGGCTTCAGAAATGGAAGAATACAAGATGCGGTGTCCTTTCCGCACCGGGGCAGGTGTGACGAGCTGACCTATGGGAAAATGGAGCAGAATCGTGAGGGCCTGTGCACGGGCAGGAAAAGGGATTCCCACCGCTGTCCCCCACCACCTCCCACTCTGCCCCCTTAGTTCTTAGTGCCAGTGGTGGAGAATCAAGGAAGACAGCACTGAGATGCAGCGCTGTAAAATATCATACGGAACATGGTTAGGTCTAAGAAAACTCAAGCCCTGCAACTCTCCTTGGGACAAGAGCTTGAGGAATGGCTGTTGAGTTTCTAAGAGAAGTACTTTTTCATTGTCTGGAGGCATGAACATGGTGGGATGACTTTTACTACCTGGATAACATGTTTAGGGAATAAGACACATTCGTTCTGGAATGGGCTCCCAAAATGGGCAGGCCAGCCCTGAACCTTTTTCTTGCACTGGGGTAAACAGCCATGTTCAGGCGACCTGACTGGTGCTGGGTAGCGGGCTGCAATTGTGGGTGCTCTTGCAGCCATACCTGTGTCCAGAGGCCCCTGACAACACCTTCTCCAGGGAGGGAGGCCTGCCTTCTGCTCCTCTTCTTATGCTAGGCTGGGGCTCATGCAGCCAGGGAACTGCCAGGATTCTTCAGCTGGGCCAGCTGGAGGTACTGGACATTTCCTGATTTTCCTCTGGCCTGGGAGAAGTTCAAGGGGGTGGCCCTGAACCACATCACCTCCCAGAGCCACTAAGCTTGGTTGTTGCCAGTTCCCAGAACATGACCTGCCATTCCTGGACCGAAGGCTTGGACCCTCTGCCCTAGACATCCGGGGACTTTCAGAACCTGCCCACATGGCTGTAAAGACTCCAGGAGGCAGGACATAGGGACCGTCCATTCAAGTCAGGGCAGCGCTGTCCCTGCCTGGTGGGGACCCTGCGTGGCGGCCCCGAGCCTGGGCTTCACTCACCTGCATTTACGGAAACCAGGAGGCTCTCCTCAAACCAGAAGACGAGAAAGCCTCTCTGGCCGGGGACGATGAGGACTTCCAGGGGCTCGCTGTAGTCAAAGGGCAGCACGAAGCTGAGGTTCACGGGGTGGTCCGAGTAGCTGAACCTGCCCTGAGGGAGGAAGACCACTGAGTGGTGTGCGGCACAAAGCTGGATCCGGGCTGACGCGGACAGGACAGTGCACGGGGGTCCCCCGTTCTTCAGACACCCTTCACGCCTAATCATCTAGGCCCGTGGCTCTCAGTTTGGGACGATCCTTCCCCCAGGGGACATCGGTGATGTCTGGGGACATCTGCGGTCATCAGAGTGGAGGGCGTGGGGCCCAGGGGCACTGCTCAGCCCTACATGGCCGGGACGGGCCCTCACGACAAACAGCCATCTGACCCCAAACACCCACAGTGCCGGTGCTCCCCACGTTCTCTTGTTCGGCTTGGCCAGGCCTGCGTCAGCACCTTATCCCCGGGTTTTTATTCGAGCCGATTTCCCCAGGCTGGACCCCGTCTCTTCTCCAACCGCCTGCACACACCGGATTCTTTTCCTAGCAAGCTCTAGCATAAAGCCACTGGCATATGCTAACCCTCTACGGGCTGCCTCCGGGGTCAGGTCTCCATTCCTCTGAGCGCTTGTCAAAGCTCTCTCTCTGCTGTTTGTGGAAGACCTCTGTGCTATTCGAGAGTGGAATTAAGAAAACAGACAGTGTCATGGGTTTCCAAGTGGGTCCCACTAAGATGCCTGGATCCCTTTCCCAGATGGCACCCCGTGCAGAGGAGGGAGAGAGAGACTTAGCGCTCGGGGCCGAGGGGGGATTACACACAGGCTGCGGAACTTGACCCACTGTGCCCCCCACGTGGACATGGGG